>JAOQMP010107444.1:0-14460 GCA_027563575.1 Erythroxylum pedicellare
AAAATCATCTCATTTGGATAACTAGAGAAAAAGTTATGGCTAAAACACTGAAGCATACTCAGCTTTCAACTACATTTTCCAGCTTTTAACTTCCAACATTTCACATATAATAATTCTAACTTCCAAGAAAAGTTTGGGGTCCAACATTCGTTCTTCACTATTACCTAATTCAACTGCCTATAATCAATACACAATCTCAGAATCCCATTCATCTTCTTCATAAATAACACTGGAGCTCCCCAAGATGATACATTGGGCCTAATAAAACCCTTATCCAACAACTCTTGCAACTGGGTCTTAAGTTCCACAGGTGCCATCCTATATGAAGGAATCGATATAGGAGTAGTACCTGAAACAAGGTTAATAATAAACTCTGTTTCCTTGTCTGGGGGTAATCTTGGCAATTTAGTGGGAAACATATCTGGGAAATACCTAATAACAGGAATATCTCGTACTATCTGCTTAGTTCAGGTATCAGTTACATAGGCTAAGTAAGCCTCACATCCACCTCGAATCTGTCTGAGAGCATTCATTAATAAAATTAGCCTAGCTGGCACTGATTGACTAATACCTCAAAATATCACTCTTAGTTGATTAGGAGATTCAATAGTTTCTTCCTTAGTATAAAAATTTATTACTGCCCTATGTGCAGTAAGCAGTCTATACCCAATATAAGATATATCTCCTTCAACTGCAATACTATCAAGTCAACCTTCAACTTTGCCTGACCAATCCGAATGATACATCCTTTATAGACTTACCCACTCATTGTAGTACTTCCTACTGGAGTACTTACCTCTAAGCCAAATTTCATCACCTTTCTCTCACAATATAGTTTAGATGCCAGAAGTGGTGTAATGAATGAATGTGTTGATCCTAGATCTAACAATACAAATGCCTTAAATTGAAAGACATTAACACACCTGTAACAACATCTGGAGAATTATGTACCTTCTGTCTAGTGATGACAAAGATCCTGGCCTGAGATTATGGCTGGTTACTCCACACCTCAGTCCTAACACTAGGACCTACTGAACTGGTTCTAACTCTACCTCTTCCTCTTTATCCTGCTCCACTAGCTTTACTTTGTTAAATAGTCATCTCAGTCACTGATCCCCCTCTTACTCCAGACTGTCCTCCCATAGTCACGGGACAGTCTCTAATTTGATGTTCAAGATAGCCACAATGGAAATAAGCTAGTTTAGGATTGGCACAATCTATCCTGACATTTACTGTATCTCATGCCAGAATCAACTTGGGACTCACCCTGACTCTTCATTTTGAATTCCTACCTATACTCTCCTTGACCATCTTTCAATAAATGTTCAATTCGGATTGAGGCAACTCTTATCTCAGTAAAGCTACTCATATTAGTGATGGCCAACCTCGTTTGATCTCCATATCAGTCTATCCTTAAATTACCTACACCTATCCTCCTCAATCAGAATCAATGTAGTAGCATATCCCATTAACTCATTAAACCTTACCTCATACTCAGCTACAGTAAGACTTCCCTGCTTCAGATCTAGGAACTCTTTCATCTTTCTATCTAAGAAAATCTTGGGCATGTAATTCTCCTTAAAAACCCTCAGGAAGTCTTCACATATCAATTAACAAGGTTAGGCAGAACTGTCGAGAACGGTCTTCCACCACTGATAAACTGGACCTTACAGTAGCAAGACTACATAATCAAATCTTTCATCGGACTCGCAATCCATCTGATCAAACACTCGTTCAGTTCTTTCTAACCAATCTTTTAACTCCACGGGGTCTGTACTTCCATATAAGTCTACAACCCCTGCTTCCTAAGCTTATCATACCTCCTTTCCATCCTCTCAGGAATTCTCAGAGGCATCTGTTCAGACTGAGGTACTGGAGACTCTCTATTGGCTCCTATGGACTCAAGGTTAGCTGACTCTGCGACTCAATCTCCTATAGCGGATAACCCATATCAAACAATAAGGGTGATCACCATTAGAGTCTCTCACTATAGATCATGTCTAAAAGCCCTTATATGTCCTTAAGGATGCTAAACCATGCTCTTATACCAAAAATTGTAACACCTCACTATGATAGAGTGCCTGAACATCCAGATGACATTCAAGAACATAACCTATGAGAACGACATGTTACAGTAATCATATTCACTTATTATGGCATCATACACAAAATAAATATTTTCAAATACCAAAACTCCTCATTTCATTCACAAAATGAAACTTACTTACATTGTCATTACATTTCATAATCCATGTTTATACAAACATAACATGTGAGAGTTGAAAGTTCTGAACAAAAGTTCAATATGAAATGAGAAGCTAAACAAAAGTAATTTATCTAGACTCCACAAGAATCAGCTGACCAGACCTTTGAGCCATTTCTTGTTCACAAAATTGACAAAACTAAACTTTAACTAATTTGTCTCAGAAGCTAGGTCTCCTCAATATTTGAAAATCAATGTTGCAACATTAATAAGTTTTGTAAACTCAGTGAGTGAACCATCATTGATGTGCTCACTCAAAACAGAACATAAACATCACAAGTATATAACATAGTTCAATCAATATATCACCTCAATCAGAATCAAATCCCATACAATTTTGTACACCAAATCACAACATACATCGTATCTTACTAAGCACATTATAATACAAACATATCAAATAATTTTTTTGAGAATAATCCAATCATTTAGCTCCATCATTCATACATTAACATGTACACAAGTGTTATATATCACTATATCAACTCAATTCAGTAATCTTTCACAATCATTCACATGATACATGTAAATATATATTGCAATGCACATGAGACTCCACTTTTATTTTTTGATTCTGTTATGACTGAGCACCTATTTAACTATCCTGTATCCGTTAGTGGATACTGGGCTCATTTTAAATATTGTCCCATACCCCTTAGTGGATACCTGGCTTATATATCACTCAGCCTGTGGCTCTTGTCCACATTTCTGAGCTTTAAGCTCTTTTCAAACTGTTCACTCCAGTCACAACCCGTTTATCTGATCATGCATATTCATGTGATAAATGCATCATTTCATATAATATGCTATTAATAACCTTCATTCAAAGTGCACAGTCACTTATCATATTCATCGGATCTAAGTCTGGCATTCAACATTTAGTCAAGAATGTAATTTTCATATTCACTTATACTTAGCAAGCACTTCCAATATAGTACCAAATACCAAACTCCTCAGGCCATCAATGTCCAAAATTATCAATATCATAATTATATTAATAACAGTTTAATATCTAACAGTTAATTAAAAATAATTCAAATATAGTGAGAAAATATCTAGGTTAACTCACAATATGCTCCAAATAGCCATTGCCTTGACGAGCTGACAATGTTTAGATGTGGACGCTCAATTTGTGCTTTGATATCATGCAATACACACATATTTACGCAGCACTAACTTGTTTAATCAAATGGATACTCAACTATACACATGTATATGTGTTATGTTTAATGTATTACTCAATTGACTATCCCGGGTATGTAACCTTATTCACAAATCTTACTCATTCATTCATCATAGCTTATATATAACTTATTTGTAATTAGGTTATGACTTAAGTAAGTTTAGTTACCCTAAATTCATCAATTCTTTCCTATCATTATATATTCTCACAATTTCTCAATTCTCATTCAATCATACCTAATTCGTTACTTATATCCTTTGAATCACAATTGTATTTATAAGAACAACTTTATACCATTAACAACTCATAAATCCCAAATTTAGATATATTGATATCAAACCATCTATTCCTTAAATTATAACATCATGTAACAACCTAAACTTAACAAACCTTTCACCAATTAATGAAGCAACTATCTGAGTTCATTTCAAGCCCCAATCAAGTCCAAATGCATCAAATTAAAGTAACTTATCCTTATAAGGTTTAACAAGAACACATAACAGAAATTTCCCTCACAAAGCATTGCCCACGATCGTGGGGTACATTCCCACTATCGTGACAAAAGCTAATGCATAGGCCCATGGTCGTGGGACGAGTGCCACAATCGTGGACTACTCATTTTCCTATGATTGTTTTCCATATTCATATCCTTTATTTCAATTTCAAATATCTTCATCATAGTCCCTAAATTATGCCTTAAGTATACCTTAATTATATGTCAATTCCATACCAATTTCATCTCCAATTCTAACTCAAATTCATTCATTTGGCAGGTCATAACTATTGTCTTTCATGCATCAAAATCAAAACAAAAACTATCATTTATTTGACCATACATATAGTCCTAGTTCTTTGCCATTTTAATATCACTATATTAACACCTTTCATTAACATAAATTCACCCTCATCATACTTCAAATCCCAATCCAATTCAAGTATCAATTTCTAGCATTATTCATCATCAACATCATAAACAATCCATCCTAATTTATTCGTTCTAGGATTTCTATTATAACATGCCATAAGAGCAACACGTTACTTACTTATTTAGCTTCCAATTCCATCTCAATTCAATAAGTCTATCTAGCTCACCATCCATGCAAGATCATCCAAGTACAAGATGAAAGTAGGATGTTTTCAGGAAAGGTAAAATGATGATAGTAGATTATAGTTATCTTTGAGCATATTTTCTTGTATAGATATTGTAGTGAATATGTGCAAAATTGAAGCAAGATAAAAAATATGGGAGGGTTTCAGTGGTGAGAGGCAAGAAAGAAGAGAACAATGAACAAATTGAAATTACTCCTGCATAGCATGACTTGTCAAATGCTAGGTGTCACCAAATTAAGTTATCATATGTCCCTAACCATGTAAGTCATTTATCCCTTCCTTAAGTTGCCCAAATGTCACCTAGTTATTAGTCCATTTGTCAGTCCATAATTAATGCATTTTGCCAAATTAAGTTGCTATGCCAAATGTCACTCATTTATCTATACCAAATGTCACTCAATTATAGGCTTAGTCATCCTAATTTTTCATGTATCAATAAATTCCAAATTTACAACTTGTAATCAAGCAAACCAAAATGCAAGGCATAAATAATACACAATTCAGATCATGATCATTTTAACCTTCATAACCTAGAATATGTGAATTAAGTGCATATACTATCTTTGCAATGTGCACTAAATCACAATTCATGTGTATATGCTAATGATATACATGTGAATGAAATAAAATTAATGAATTCTCAATGATATGACTTATATGCAATGGTCTAGGGTTCTAATCTCTCAATTTGAAAAGCGACTATTACAATTCTCCCCTTTAAGAAATTTCATCCTTGAAATTCTTACCTGATTGATCAAACAGATGGTGGTATTGTTTTCTCATGTTTTCCTTAATTTCCCATGTAGCTTCTTAGCTTGAATGATTTCTCCAAAGGACTTTAATCATTGGGATCACTAAGTTCCTCAGCTGTTTAGTCTCCATCGTTCTTATAATGTCACGAACAAAATCAAAGGGATTGAAGAAACCACTACTTTAACTTCCAGTCATAAACAAACTCTTGTTTCTGAGTCTTCTTTTCTATCTCCAATAGTAGGCCCTTTAATAATCCTATTGAACCTATGATTGTTTCCTGTAAACCCCAAATTTCATAAGCACCCTTTCAGGAAACTTCAGAGGAGAGAAAAAGACAAATTTTGGCTATGCTTTCCCTATAATCAGACTCTGACTCCTCCTTTAGAAACAATGAACCTTCAGCCTGACATCAATTTGTCTCTAACTCTAGTGGAGAAGAAGAAGAAGAAGAAGAGAAAGATGAAGAAAAGAGAAAATAAAGAAGAAAAGGAAGAAGTTGAAGAATCCTAGAGAGAGGGGGAGCAAACAAGAATAGTAAGATTTCATATACCCATTCTTACTATGACCAGTTCTACTCCTTCCATTACTCCTCCATCCACTACTCTTAAAACTGATCTTAAGGATAAGAAAGTGCCTAAAGTGCACCGAGTTGTAAACGATGATGGATCAGATGAAGAACTAGCTCTATTATTAAAGAGATCATGCACTAAAGAAAGTATCGCAAAAGAAGTTTGATAAGAAGAAACTATTGAGACAGAAAAGGAAGAAGAAGAAGAAGAATCAAGGAAAAGAAAAAGGGAAGAAATAAGAAAAGGAAAAGTGGCTTTGGTTGAAGAAAAGACTGAGGACCAAATTGTTAGGGATGAACTAGTGTTTGAAGAAACCTTTTTTGAAGAAATCCCTAAGGACAAGAGAACAAAATCAAAGAAACTCATTGTACTCCAAAAAGGAAAATCCTCAACTCCAGTAAAATTGTTCCAATTGATAGAAGCGGAAACAAGGTACAAGATGCGTTACAAAAAAAAGAAAGTTGGTAGTAGGATGCATCTTGCCTCCCATCTTATTCCAAGATATCAGTATTCTCATCACACCCTTCTTTATTGCTATTAGTTGGAAAAACTTGTTAAATTTGGGCGAAACAATATGTGATGAATTAGTAAAATGTTTCTAGACACAGATAAGAAGAGAAGAAATTTATGGGAAGCTGGCAATCATCTTATGGTTACGTGATTGAGAGATCTTGGTTCAGAGGAAATCTTGGGGAACTTTCTGGGTGTAATTCTAGTTGGTAAGACTGACGTTCCCTGTCAAAAGTGGGACATTGTTAATCTTAATTTGGGAGAGGTTGTGAACTTTATATATCTGGTGTAGACATTTGGACCTACTGCTAAAATGTCTTGCATCCATTTTGGCTACTTCAATTTTTCTAAGAAGTAGCTCAATAGAAAGACGCAGCCTTCTGGATATGTATGTGGTCTACAATCTTTTAAACGATAATAAGATGAACCTCCCAATAATGATTATGAAGTTTGTGGTGGACAAGAGAAGTCATAAAAATACCATCGGTGGCCTAACGTATGGATATTGATGACCAAGATTTTTGTTTATTTTAGAGTGCCTTTTGACAATATGAATTGTTATGAGCCATCAAAATTCCAGTCTTCAATTCCCTACGTATTCGATTACAAGCTAAAGGACAATGTGTGGGTAGAGAAGAAGATAAAAAGAGTAGCAGATCTTTTAAATCCTACCCCACAAAAGTCAGCTCCCGTTCAACTCCAAAGATCCAATGATCTGATCCTTCAATATTTGAAGGAAATTCTCTCCAATCAAGAATAAATGTGCAACCAAATAAACAACATGCAAAATCAAATTCTTAACTTGCATATTCTATTTAGAAAAAATGCCTGATTAATGGCTTTTCTTACTTGATCTGTTATTATTTACTTATGACATTGTTTGATGCCTTTGTTACTCTTTCCCTTTATTTTTTATAATGACAAAGGGAGATAAATAGTTGATAATATATTTACTATGACTTGATGATATATTTACTCTGCATTTGTGATATATTTTTAATATTACCTTAATGATATATTTGTTATTGGTGATATATTCTACTGAAATGTCATTGAACTTGTGAAGTTTAAATCTAATGTAAATAAACTATAGGTTCCTTATTTTAGAAGTCAGACTTCTTCTAATTATAACTGCAAGTAAAGTTTACAAGTATCTTTCGAAACCCTTTATTATTATTTAAATTTTGAAAATATATCTATTACTATTTGTCATCATCAAAAGGGGGATTGTTAACTCAAGGTTTATGTTTAACGATTTTGATGATAACTATATAATATTTCAAATTTCAAATTTCAAATTTCAAATTGGATTTATTTCTTTGTATAAGCAATGATATAATTCTTAAAAGGAAATAAAATCATAGAATAATTGCTTCCTTCTTAAAAGAACCTTCTTTATAAACTTACCTTTTTGGAAATGGTTCCATGACATCCGGAAGGATCTTACTAATTCAAATAATTAGCTCTGAAAGCCTAGACAAAATGTTTGAATATCGAAGATTTTAGCAGAGATAATATCGAAGATTAAGAAACAACTAGTTAAAGAAATTGTCTACTTAAGGATGAGCCACTGCAATTGCAAAATATACACAAGACAAAGACACGAGACTTGCGAAATATCTTAGAGTTTCATTATTTCTTGAAAGTTATATCAAACTCTTTGTTCTTTAGAAAGTGATATCACTCTATTAAACGAGACTGTTAAATCCTTCATACTTTTCTTGTTGAGAGCTTATAAAGGCTAGCAAAATACTACTAGTGTAGAAGGTTAAAGAACCTTGAAAAATATACACTTGTGAGCTTGAAGAGGCTTGTCAAATTACTACATGGATTTATAGTGAAATACTCAAGTTGGATACTTAGGAACTGGACGTAGGCTTTGTTATAAGCCAAACCAGTATAATTCTAATGTTTCATTTTCTCTCTCTTCCTTACTTTTAAATTTTCACATTAGTTTTCAAGAGGCTCCTTCTATTTTTATATCGCAAGGGGTTTCTTTTAAATATCAGACAAACTTTTCTCGTTTTGAGCATTAGCATGCTCCTTTTGATTAATTAGCTCCTTTCTATTTGAGCATTAATAGGCTCTTTTCAAATTAATAGGCTCTTTTCTTCTTCAGTGTTGACAAAATCCTTTCAAAAGTTTAGAGAACCTTCTATTTATTTTATTTAACAGGATCTTATCGATTTGAAAGTACCTTGAATTTTTATATACATATAATTCACCCCCTCTTGCATGTGTTTACTTTATCACTAATAATCACACATTTGGCTCCAAATTTCTAGAGACATTCGCTCAAGAACATGTATCTTTGCCTCCTCATCCAAAAGAAAAGGTTTGTATTATTTATGTAGTCGATAATGATGATCCTTGGCCATTTGTTTCAATAGTGAAGTCATACAACTTGAAACTTCAGGGTTGTCGATATCGACGATATTGAGCTTCATCTATGAACAACAAGTAAAAGTGAAATTAATCTTTAAATAAGTAAAAATACATATAATTAAAAATTACCGAAACTTTGTCCAAAGCATTTTGTAGCAAGTTGTTTTCCTTCAACTATTTAACATGCTGAAGGTAAGGCAATTCAATCCTGGCAATGACCCCTAACTCACTTGACAATTTTGTGGATTGAATCTTATCAACAGGACGACCTTGTAAGGTATCAATATGTACAAACAACTTGTTGTTTGTTGCAACTCATTACCTTTAATGATACCTCTACCTCTTTTTTCTGATGGCAATATTGGAACCTGACAATAAAAGAATAATGATAAGAAAAAACACATTAAACATGTAAATATATATTTGAGCATAAGTCTAATTATAGGTGGTAAAGATTACCAGACCTGAAGATCTCTCAGCACTAGTTAAAGCAACTAGAGGTTGTTTTTGACTGGCTTCATTGGTGGACGAAGTTGATTATTGTTGTTGGTTAGGGTTGGATTGATTTGGTTGTTGTGGGGGAGAAACAATTTCAATAGTTACATCTTCTTTCCTCTGTTTCTACCTGGTGCTATTACATTGGATATCTATAACAAAAATATCAACATTACGTATAAACATAGGTCAAACATCAACAATACGCATAAACATAACTCAAATATCAACAATCCATATAAACATAAGTCAAACATCGACATTCTGTATAAACATAACTGAAACATGAACATTCTGCAGTAACGTTATTCAAATATAAACAAACAAAAACAAAACTCAAACATCAACAATCCGTATAAATATAACTCAAACAGAAACATTCTGCATAAATATAAGTCGAACAATAACATTCATATAAACATAACTCAAACACTAACATTCCACATTAACACAACTCAAACATCAACATTTATATAAACATAACTCAAACACTAACATTCCATATTAGCATAACTCAAACATCAACATTCCGTGTAAACATATCTCAAACATCAACAATCTATATAAAAATATCTCAAACATCAACAATCTATATAAACATATCTCAAACATCAACATTGTTTGTCTTTATTTATTTGAGTATTGACTAAATGAAATGAGGCCAAAGTTTCTAAACGTGTTTGTGTCAAAAGGTTAGTTCATGTTTACTAGGTTAGTTCATGTTTACTTATTTCAGTATTATTATTATGTGTATATATCAAGAAATATCAATAATACGCATTAACATAAGTGAAACATCAATAATACGTATTAACATAACTTAAACATCAATAATACATTTCAGACAATATAAAAAACACTTTTTTTTACCTTTAATCATCATGATCAAGATCTTAAAAATCATCATCATTAATTACATTATGATTTGACTCTTCATCATTATTATATTCGGCCAAAGTATCATCATTGTCATATAATTCATCCTCAATATAGTCTCCATCTCTTTTTATGATAAGATTGGCTTGTACTTCATCCACTTATACTATATTGGGATTAACATCTCTCTTATGGAATGATGATATATCTGCATCTTCTATTTGAATGGCTTTATTATTCAACTCCAATTCAATATCTTGATACACTTCAGCACCACCCTCATTAGACCATTATCCCTTTCATAAAAATCGAAAAGATTTTAATGTTAAAACTTTTAAACAATCTTCTGATTGTTACCAAATATAGTATCGTTGAGGTGGAATACTTGCTTCACTTGACTTATAATGACAAAAGGTTCATTATCGTACCATGTCTGATACTAGTAATATTGTCATTAACTTTTATGTCACCAAGATTAACCATTTGCATTTAAATATAACAACCTTTTTATTCTTGATGTAATGCAACTCTATTATATCATAGATGATACTATAGAAGTCAATAGCATAATGATAAATCAATACAAGTCATTAGTTCTCGATTGATCAGTACAAGTTCATATACTAAGTTTGAATTCAAATAAACACGAAGGTATGTGGCATTGCTAGACTAATGAATTGAGAAAAGGACTTGTTGCTGTGACTCGTAGGCTTGTGGAATATTTCACCAAAAAGCATTATGGGAGTTACATCATAGGTTTCTAGCCTATATACCATTCTAGTAATTTATTATTCCTCAAATCATCCATAATTATAGGTGATTATACAAGTTACTACTTCTCAGTTGATCAATACAAGTTCTTTTACTAAGTTTGAATTCAAACAAATACTAAGGTACGTAGCATTGTGATACATAAACTACGTACCCTAATTGAATTTGATAGAATAAAAGCAAAGGCCTTTAGTTTGAATGAATAAAAAATATTGAAAGTCGAAGGGAAAAACGAAGAGAACACCAAAACATTTGATCAAGCCAAGCACCACAATTGTTCATAAAGCTCCAAGGATACACTAACCACACAGTCATAAAGACCAACACAAAATGAAGGAATCAATTCGAATTTATAAAGAAAAAGACTGAACTTTTATTTCTAAATAAAAAAAATGCCTTATAACCCCTATTTATAGAAGAAAAAAACACCTAATACTATTAGGAAACAACTTAAACAATACAGAATCAAACTAAAGATTTAAAAGAATAAGAAAACTTATTTTGGAAGACTTAGCATCTAAGTAAACGACTAATTTTACGTGTCCTCTATATGCTCCTAAAATTTTAGGCCCAACGAATAAGGCTTCACTTGGTTTCAGATCCAAAACTTGCAATCACATATGTACAACTGAATATTGAATTATTTTTAAAACTCTCAAGACCATTACTACCTTGCATGAAATTATCATGTAAATTAATATAATGGCTTAGAGATAAAGTCCACTTGTGCTACAACATCACATTATTCTTTCAAACTAAAGATTTGAAAGAATAAGGAAACTAATTTTGGAAGCCTTAGCTTCAAGTAAATGACTAATTTTACGTGTCCTTTGTATGCTCCTAAAATTTCAAGCCCAACTAACAAGGCTTCACTTAGTTTTGGATCCAAAACTTGCAATCACACATGTACAATTGAATATTGAATTGTTTTTAAAACTGTCAAGCCCATTACTACCCTGCATGAAATTATCATGTAAATTCAAATATAATGGCTTAGAGATAAAGTCCACTTGTGCTACAACATCACATTATTCTTTCAAACTAAAGATTTGAACGAATAAGGAAACTAATTTTGGAAGACTTAGATCCAAGTAAACGACTAATTTTACGTGTCCTTTGTATGCTCCTCAAAATTTCGGGCCTAATGGATAAAGATTCATTTGGTTGCAGATCCAAATTTTGCAATCACATATGTACAATCGAATATTGAATTGTTTGTAAAACTCTCAAACCCATTACCACCTTGCATTAAATTATCATGTAAATTTAAATATAATGGCTTAGAGATAAAGTCCACTTATGCTATGGCATCACATTGTTAGACCAATGAATCGAGAAAGGGACTTCTCGTTGTGACTCCTAGGCTTGTGGAATATTTCACCGATAAGCCTCATGGGAGTTACATCACGAGTTTTCAGCCTATATACTATCTTAGGAGTTTATTATGCCTCAAATCATCCATAATTATAGGTGAGTATACAAGTTACTACTTCTCAATTGATCAGTACAAGTTCAGATACTAAGTTTGAATTCTAATAAACACTAAGGTACCTATCATTATTAAACCAATGAATTGAGAAAGGGACTTCTCACTGTGACTCCTAAGTTTATGGAATATTTCATTGATAAGCCCCATAGGAGCTACATCACGAGTTTCTAGTCTATATACCATCCTAGGGGTTTATTATGCCTGAGATCATCCATAAGAGATCAAACTCATTCCACATGCAATAAATACTTATATAATTTATAAATCTACTCATCAATGATTCTAACAAAATCCAAACATAAATACTTAGACTATTAAAGCAGAACATAAAAACTCATCAATGATTATAAGAATATTGCAAGTGCACTAATTACAACAAGTAATAAAATGAATTGCTTATAAAGGAATTGGACATTGATCTTAAAAGGACTCATAAACTACTAGCATCAATGTCTAACAAGGATAAGGGATTTATTAGCATCAATTTTATTATAGATTTCTACCTTAAAAGGGATCTGTAAGTGTTTAGAGCTTTCGTATAGTATGAAGGGAGAGTTTTTCTTATTACGTAAGTATCCTATCTCATATTATGGGTGAACTAAGTTAGTTAGGTAGGATTGCTTTTAAAGTTAAAGGAATGTCCTAAGATGCTTAAGGGATTAAAATGGAACAAATCCAATATAAGAGTTAGGAACTAACCAATACTAGTGCTAAAAGTTTCAGAGGCACCAACAAGTCATGAATATCAGCTCCTTATATGATTTATAATATTACATTAATTATGCTTCAATGGTTTTAATCCAGGCTCTATTATGCTTTTTGTTTCTTTTGTAAAATCCTCTAATTTCTTATACTCCCCAAATTTATACAACACATGTATCTTAAAAACAAATGCAACAATACACAAAAACATAGATAAACATTTCCATCAAATCAAAACAACCAATGTTATCACTGAACAAAGAAGAATAGAACATAACTAGTAGCTTATCATTAATAAAGTTTTAATGACTTTGTGGTAGTGATGGGCTTATGATAGTTTGTGAGTGATGAAAACTTCGACGGAGAATGAAAAGTGAGAGGAGTATGACTTAAGAGTGAAATTAGAGATTCAAAGTGAACTTTAGCCAAACATCTTATGGCCAGTAGTAAAATAAAGTTCCTAACATATATTCACCTTCAATCAACCTATTCAACCGACATTACCCATATAAAAATATTCATTACTAAACACATTCCACTGCAGTAAGATATCAGCCAGACACACGAGTAGAACAAAAACACAAAGGAATAAACACACCAAACACTTAAACCAAATTCCACAAAACAACACCCAAATTCTAGAAATCAACACCCAATACTGACCTCAACTGACCATTACATGGATACGACTATAAAGAATTGAAGAGAGAAAGAAGACAACAATGAAAAGAATCAACAGAAAATGAAGAGGAAAAAAATGAAATGAGAGGGGAGGGTTTCTACTTTGCCTTTGTCTAAATTGAAAGAAAAATGTTGTCATTTTTTTAAACATTCCAACATTTGGCAATGCTTTTAAAAAATGTCATCAAATGTATATACACAACAAACCGTTTAAAAAAGGAAGGAAACGATGTCGTTCCTTACACAACAAATGACGTCATTTTCCTTTTATATTTTGAAATATTTCAACATTTGCCAATGCTTTTTCAAAATGTTGCGAAATGCATATAGACCGTCAATCTTTTAGCGACAACATGCATGATTCATCACTAAATGTCATATTTGGCGAAGAATTTCTCAAAAAGTCCCTAAATGGTTTTGATTTATATATTTTTCAAATTTTTTGTAATATATAAATTATATAGAATAGTATGGAATTTATATATTGTAAATCGAGTTTTGTGACATCATTTATATATTGTCAAATCATATATTTTAAAAGAAATTAATAAGAACAACTAATTTATTTTGATTTTTATATTTATAGATTTTTTGTAATATAAAATTTCTATAAATGTCACTTTATTTATATATAGTAAATGGAGTTTTATCACACCACATAAAATTTTCAAAT
>JAOQMP010107451.1:0-14460 GCA_027563575.1 Erythroxylum pedicellare
AAGAAGAAGGAGAGGATAACGCAGCAAGGAATTAAAGCTGTAGCAAAGGAGTCGGTAATACTCTTCATCTTGTTCATATATATTATTATCCTTATACCATATCATGTATAGATTGGCATGATGATTTGGATATATATTGCTTCCGCTGCTAATAAGATTTCTAAAAAGTTTTGAAATCTACCAATTCTTCAAATATGGCATGCTTTCTTTTTCCGATCCAACACCTGTTACCCATGTTAAGGCCAAAATGGTAAATATAAGAGATTATCGTGAAATTAGAAAGTGCATTTATGCTTATACATAATCTGACATACACATAAATGTGAATATTGAATTTTTACACATGAAAATGATTGTACATGCATTCATTGACATCTTCCAGGTATAATTGATTTATATATGTGAAATGTGATTTTATTTAGAATTATGGTTTTTATGTATGGAAAAAATTGATTTGGAGAGTGTATTTGTTAAATTAGAATTTTTGGAGAATTTTTGAAATTGTTGAATATTATTAGACTAGGAAAAATGCCACTTGGCAAGTAAATTAATGAATGGAAATAGAAATAAAAATCAAATGATATTGATGAATTTTTTTATAGATGACTTTAGAATTTGTGAGAAGATATAGAAAATTTTAAAGATAATTGGACTAAAAAGATGAGAGTTATGGGACTAGTTCAACAAGAACTTAGTTAGAGCCTTAGAAGTTAGATAACTGACAAATGTCACTTGTCTAGTTTAAGTTTTACTATACAATTTCATTTGAAAGATCTTGTCTTCACCTTCTTCGTAGCTTTCTTCTTTAAGTTTCTTCATTTTCAAAGAGTTTTTCATCAAACCTTCACTAAAGTTACACCTTGCTTTTATCTAGTCATTTCTACTCCCACCTTGTTGTTTACTTCAATTGTCCCAACGAAACCTGCCAACCTCCTTAATGATGTATATGAGTTGCATAAAAGTTAGGGCTTCTGGAGGTTTTGATGAAATTGAAGTTTTAACAAGTAAGTATCGTGTTAATCCTTATGAGAAGTATGAATATGAGATAAATTTGGTAAGTTATTTGACATTTCATAATCATGAAAAGATAGTCATTTTTAATGAAAACCGTGAATATAGGTTGAAAATGTTGATGTGTTGATTTTTCAGATTTGATGACTAATATGTTATAAAATAGTGTATAAATGATTTTTAGTGTTGAAAGATCAATGAAAATGTGTATGAAATTAGTACAAAAATTTATGAAAGTTGATATTCATATATGCTTTGTTTTCTTTTCTTACGATTGTTCATATGAAATTTTGATGTGTTAGAGATGAACATAAAAAAAAAGAAAGTTTAGAGTTAAAGAAAGGTGATGTCAGGCTTTCAATATGAAAAGTTAAGATGAAATGAAAGTGTTGATGGAGATGAAAGAGTGCAGCAGAAAGGTGAAAAAAATGCAGCAGTAAAGAAATATACAAAATGGTGATATGCGTGAATGAGGTTCTATTTTGATGTTTGTGTTTAATCATGTTTATTGATCTATTTGTGAATATATTCGGCTGAATGGGAGTTGAAATGGTGAAATGAAAATGGAGAATGTACAGAAAATTAAAGTGCAAAAAAATGAAAGATGAAAATGTAGAAAAAAATTAGAAAGTGCAAAAAACTTAAAGAACATACATGAATGGGTGTTGTTTTTGGATGTTGTATCTTAATCATGAGTTTTGGAGTTTTTTGTGAATGATTAGAGTTGAATGAGAGTAGAAAATGAATTAAAAATAAGGGAAAATGTAGATTAGAAAGGTTGGATTTAGAAAAAGAATTAAAGAAGATGAAGAACTGCAACATTTCTAAAGAAGGAAGAAAAGCACGATTAGGCCTGTTGAGTTTGCAAGTCATGATCGTGCAAAAATGCATGATTGTGGCATTTGAAAACCCGTTGGAATTTCACGATCATGTTGGTGCATGATCGTGACTTTCAACCGTTACTGAAAGTTGACAGACTCAAACATCCTTTAATATTTTGGCCATAACTTCTTCTCTTGATCTCCAAATGACATGGGATTTAAACCAACATAGTCGAAATATGTTGTTCTACATCTTCGCCAAAACTTATAACCATCTGAAATTATATAGAGAGACTAAGTGATAAATTTGGGACAAAAATGATAAACAGTTCTGGAAAATTGATGGATGGAGTATTTTCATTAAACATGCTTATGTATTTTGAAAAAACCTTGTTCTGTAGTTATATAAATGGAATGATTCTAATTTGAAATAAACTAGAGGCATAGGAATATAAATTCTATGCAGAAATTGAGCTTTAATTCAGTCTTTAAGAATTCAAATTTTTGGATGGAATTTGAATACAAGGCACTATTTTAATATAAGAATAGTCCGAACATATTTGGAGTATAAATTTCATAGTGCTTAACCAAATTGAATGATTTTAGTACCATTAGAAACTTAAGAGATAGGAGAACAATTTTTCTAGAAGAAAGTATCACCAATTACTTCATTTTCATTGTTATATTGATCATGTACAGTAGACCTGAAGGTATGTTTTACGAAAAATCTAAATTTAACCAAAATGAGTTATGAATTGTGATTCTAAGGGTTTTGTTGAGGTATAAACCATAAGTATAAATGATATTTATATAAGTTTGGAAATATGAATGTTTACTTGATGAGAATAATAGAGCAATATCTGGGATTGTCAGGAACATGCATTGTGCATATTTCATATACATAAATATGCATCAATGAATATTTATGAAATTGTGCAAAATTGTGATATGTATATGTGTTGCATATTATAGAGAAGCAACTGGAATGTCAACATCTAGACATTGCTGGAACTTCTAGGCATTAGCTTCAGGAGCAACCTATGAGTAACCTAGAAGGTTTCACTCAATTAATTGTTTGTTTTAAAATATGTTTTGAATGATGATATGAATGTGATTTTATTATGTTGATGCCTGACAATGAAGGTTAGAGACTTGATGCATGAATGTGATATTGAAGTGTTACTTGTATATGAATGTGATGAAATAAGTGCTTCTTGATATGCTTGTTTGAATATGAGAGATGCATTCCATACACGAATGCATGATCAGATGATGAGAGTTGTGACCTAAGTAGCCACCAAAAATGAGCTTAAAGCTCCAAATGTGAATAAAAGCCAAAGGCTCACTATATAAAATGAGCCGTATATACCTAACGGATAAGGAACAGTATAAAGGAGCCTGGTATCTACAATGGATACGAGACAGTTTAGGCACTCAGTCATAACAACGTAATAATTGGAAAAGAGTCACTTGAGCATTTCATATCCATTGTTATACGTATGCTGACTGATTGAAATGTATGTTGTCTTTCCTTTAAATGAGAAGGTGATATGTGATAATTTATGCAAAAATGCAAAGATGTGAAGTATATGTTACATGCGTGATATGTTGCATGAATTGAGTGAACCATCAATGATGATAACCTCATTGAGTTTGCAAAGCTCACTAAAATTGCAACGTTGATTTTTTAGGACCGAGAGAGGACATTAGCTACTATGGGACATTACAAGAAATGTAGTCTAGTACTTTTGGGAAAAAGAAGAAATGGCTCAAAGGTCAGTCAGCTGAGATTAAAAGATTAGATAGATTTTTGTGTAATTTCCTCTTTCATTTAACATATTTTGTATTAGGATATGATGATGTACATGTATGGATGTTTGAAAGCTACAATGTATATACGTTCGAACTTATGAAATGAAATGAGGAAATTTTGGTTTTAAAATATTATGACTTTCTTGATGATGTCTTATAAGAGAATAAAGATAGATGATGCCATGTTAAGTGATTGTAGTGACTGCTCTAGCACGACATTACCATAGGTTATATACTGGAATGTCCTTCGGGTGTTTCGGTATGTACCTATGGTAGTGGGGTGCTATAATTGGTTGGTATCAGAGCACGGTTTAGCATCTATAGGGATATATAGGAATGTTAAGCATGAAATATCATGAGAAATGTGGATAACAATTGAAATTCTTGTCTTTTATATGTCATTTGCCATAGGTGATTAAGTGGGATAGTCAGTTGACCTAGGATCTGTAGGAGCCAGTAGAGAGTCTTCGGTACCTCGGCAAGAGGAGATGCCTCCTAGAGTTACCGAAAGAAGGGAGAGGCGATATGATAGGCTGCAGAAGTAGGGGGATGTGGACTTCTACAGAAGTACAGACCCTATGGAGGCCAAAGGATGGCTAGAAAGGATAGAGAGGTCTTTTGATAAGATAGATTGCGAGTCGGATGAGATGTTCAACTACACAATTTCTTTACTATAAGGCCCAACTTATCAATGGTGGAAGACTGTTGCAGGCAGTACCACCAAGCCTTGCAATCTGAAGTGGGAAGATTTTCTGAGGGTCTTCAGGGAGAATTACATACCCAAGATCTACTTAGATAGAAAGATGAAAGAGTTTCTGTATCTGAAGTAGGGCAGAATGTTAGAGGTAGAATATGAAATCCGGTTCAATGAGTTGATGGGGTATGCTAATGCTTTGATTCCTACCAAAGAAGACAAGTGTAGGAGATTTGAAGATGGGCTAAATATCAAAATCAGAACAAGGCTAACAATTTCAAACCTGAGCAATTTTACTGATTTGAGAATTACCTCAATCAGAATTGAGTAGCTAATGAGAGAGTGACAAGTAGAGCAGGGGTAAGGATCTAGAATGAAGAGATACAGTGGGATTTAGAGTGGTTCTGGCAGAAGATTCAATAAGCATCAGAACTGAGCTTTCAGACCATTGGTTAGATCAATATAGTTAGGGTTTAGGCAAAGTAGTAGCTTCATACAGTCTAGCAGTGGAAGAGGTATAGTGTAGAGTCAGTTACCCCCTTGTGAGCATTGTGGGAAGAGGCACGGTGGTGAGTGCTAGAGGTTGTCTGGAGCTTGCCTTAGATGCAGCTCCTTTGATCATCATATAGAGATTGTCCTGCTGCTATAGGAACTCAGTATGGTATGAGGGGGAATCGGTCAGTGAAGCTATTATCTAGTAGAGCCGAGATACTGGGTCCAGACAGAGAAGTTGTGGCAGAGGTAGAGTGAGCTCTAGGAGTCCTTTTGTCAGGAGTGACATGTGGAGCAGCCGAACGCAGTCTTAGGACCGAGTGTACGCCATAACTAGGCAGGAGGCTCAGGATTCTCCGAATGTCATTTTAGGTGCGTTACTTCTTTTTATTATGAAGCATTTGCATTGCCGGATTCAAAATCTACACATTCTTTTATCGCACTGCATCTGGCATGTAGGTTGCATTGTGATAGAGAGCTATTACAATATGGATTAGAGGTGAGTACACCAATAGGTAGTACTACAATGATAAGAGAAGTCTATAAGGAGTGTTTAATTAGAATTGATCAGGCAGAATTGGAGGCAGACTTAATTATACTACATTTGAGAGATATAAATATTATTTTGGGCATGGATTGACTCATTGCTCATAGGGCCATCATGAGCTACTATACTAAGGAGGAGGTGCTAGAATCTCATAATCAGCCGAGAGCAGTTTTCATAGGAATTAGTCAAGCAGTGCTAGCCAGGTTGTTATCATTCATGAGTGTATTAAGGATGATGCAAGGTGGATGTGAGGCTTATCTAACCCACATCATTGATAATAGAGATAAGTAGAATGTGCAAGACATTCCCATGGATAGGGAATTCTTGGACATTTTTCCTACCGAGCTATTTGGTTTACCTCCAAATTGGGAAACAAAATTCACAATTGACATAATTTCGAATGTTGCTCCTGTATCTATTCCTCCATATAGGATGGCACCTAAGGAACTAAAGGATTTGAAGGCTCAGCTATAGGAGTTGCTGGAAAAGGGTTTTATTAGACCTAGTATTTCACCTTGGGGAGCTCCAGTATTTTTTGTGAAAAAGATAGATGGAACTCTGAGGCTATGCATTGATTATAGGCAACTGAATCGGGTGATAGTGAAGAACAAGTACCCGTTGCCTAGAATTGATGATTTGCTTGATCAGTTGCAAGGAGCTCAAGTGTTCACTAAGGTGGATTTGAGATCAGGGTGCTATCAGTTGAAGATAGCAGAGACTAATGTACCTAAAAGTGCATTTAGGAGCAAGTATGGGCTCTTCGAGTTCTTAGTAATGCCGTTTGGGTTAACTAATGCCCCAGCAACATTTATGGCTTTGATGAACAAGGTGTTTAAGCCTTATCTAGATTGCTTTGTGATAGTGTTTATCGAAGACATTTTGGCATATTTGAAGAATAGAGAAGAGCATGCCAGACATTTGAGAGTAATACTGCAAACTATGAGGGAGAAACAGTTGTATGCCAAATTCATTAAGTGCGAAATTTGGCAGGATCAAGTAGTGTTTCTAGAACATATAGTGACTGGACAAGGCATACAGGTGGATCTAAAGAAGATAGAGGTTGTGATGAATTAGGAAGCTCCGAGAAATATGTCTGAAATTCTAACCTTCCTAGGATTGGTCAGATATTATTGGAGGTTTGTCGAGGGGTTTTCTTTAATCTCAGCCCCTCTGACAAAACTTCTAAGGAAGAATGTAATATTCAAATGGGATGGGAAATGTTAAAAGAGCTTTGAGGAGTTGAAGCATCGGTGACTACAGCACCGGTGTTAACTATCCCATCAGGAATTGGAGGGTATGTGGTATATAGTGATGCTTTGCATCAAGGATTGGGATGTGTGTTGATAGAGTATGGCAAGGTAATATCCTATGTATTGAAATAACTAAGATCTTACGAGATTAACTATCTAGTACATAATTTAGAGCTTACTGCAATTGTCTTTGCTCTAAAGATATAGAGACTTTATTTGTATGGAGAGACATTCTAGATGTATACTAATCATAAGAGTTTGAGATATCTGCTGAGTTAGAAGGAATTAAACATGAGAACAAGAAGATGGATTGAATTATTAAAGGATTATGACTACACAATTGAGTATTATCTGGGGAAAGCTAATATCGTGGTTGATGCTTTAAGTAGAAAGTTCAATACCATTGTAGCTCAGATTCAATTATCGTGGTTACCGAGCTTGATTCATTTTAGAGCTTTAAATGTGGAGTTAAATCTAAAGGAAGATGAGGCATTACTAGCTACATTGAAGTTGAGGCCGATGTTACATGATAGAATAAAAAGGGTACAGAACAATGATCCTGACATAGTGAAGCCCCTTGAGAAAGTAAAGATGAATCTAGATTCCGAGTTTGAGTTAAGGGATGAGGCATTGTGGTTGAACTAGAGGCTGTGTGTGCCTAATGTGGATGATATGAGGAAGGAAATTCTAAAGGAAGCTCATATGGCCGCTTATGTTATGCATCCTGGTACCACCAAGGTATATAATACACTTCTAGTGGCCCATAATAAAGAAGCAAGTGGCGGAGTATGTTTCTAGGTGTATGACATACCAATAGGTTAAAGCTAAGCATTAAGCTCCAATAGGGAAGCTACGTTCGTTGCCTATTCCGGAGTAAAAATGGGAATGAACTACCATAGACTTCATTATGGGATTGCCTAAGACTCCGAGGTAGAATGATGCTATATAGGTTATAGTAGACCAATTGACTAAGTTGGCCCACTTGTCACCAGTGAGAGAGAATAACTCACTAGACCAGTTGGTCCGGAGATATGTGAATGAGGTAGTTAGACTGCATGGGTTTCTGGTATCCATTGTATCAGATAAGATCCCAGATTCAGTTTGAGATTCTGGAAGAGCTTGCAATCTGTTATGGGTATTAAATTGAACTTCAGTACTGCATTTCATCCTCAAACAGATGGAAAGAGTGAGAGGATAATCAAGACTGTTGAGGATATGCTTAGAGTATGTGTATTGGAGTTTCAAGGAGCTTGGGATCAATATATAACACTGATAGAGTTTGTTTATAACAACCATTATCACAGTAGTATCAGAATGGCACCATATGAGGCATTGTATGGAAGAAAGTGTCAATCGCCTCTATATTGGGATGAAGAGGGCATGAGAATGGTTGAAGGCCTAGAATTGATACAAGATACTATGAACAAGGTAAAATTGATCCGAAGCTAAATTAAAGCGGCTCAAGATAGATAAAAGAGTTATGTAAATCAACATCGAAGGGACATGGAATACAGTGTGGGAGACAAAGAATTTATGAGAGTGTCACCTTGAAGAGAAGTTTTGAGATTCGGTAAAAGGGCAAGTTGAGTCCTAGGTACATTGATCTTTATAAGATCATTGAGAGGATAGGACCTTTGGCATATAAGTTAGCTTTACCAAATAAGATGTATCAATTACATAATGTGTTTCATGTGAGTATGCTCTGAAGATATTGATCAGATCCAACACATGTAATACCAGCTCAAGAGATTGAGGTTGCTAGTAACCTAAGTTATGTTGAGCAGCCAATCAAGATAGTGGGATCTCAGATCAAGCAATTGAGGAATTGAGGAATTTCACTGATGAAAGTCCTTTGGAGGAATCACTCGACTGAGGAAGCCACTTGGGAAATGGAGGAGCATATAAGGAGACAATATCCCCACCAATTCGAACAATCAGGTAAGAATTTTGAGGATGAAATTTCTTTTAAGGAGTGGAGAGTTGTAACATCCCATTACCCATGTTAAGGCTAGAATGGTAAATATGAGAGATTATCTTGAAATTAAAAAGTGCATTGATGCTTATGCATAATATGACATAAACATACACGTGAATATTGAATTTTGGCACATAAAAATGATTGTACATGCATTTATTGACAACTTCTAGTTATAATTGATTTATATATGAGAAATGTGATTTTATTTAGAAATGTGGTTTTTATGTATAGAAAAAATTGATTTAGAAAGTGTATTTGTTAAATTAGACTTTTTAGAGAATTTTAAGATAATTTCCAAGATTGTTGAATATTATTAGACTAGGAAAAATGTCACTTGGCAAGTCAATTGATGAATGAAAATAGAAATAAAAATCAAATGATATTGAAGAATTTTTTTTATAGATGACTTTAGAATTTGTGAGAAGATGATATTGAATATTTTAGAGATAATTGGAATAAAAAGATGGGAGTTATGGGACTAGTTCAATAAGAACTTAGTTAAAGCCTTAGAAGTTAGATAAGTGACAAGTGTCACTTGCTTGGTTTAAGTTTTACTATACAATTTCATTTGAAAGACTAAGTACTATATTCTTGTCTTCACCTTCTTCGTAGCTTTCTTCTTCAAGTTTCTTCATTTTCACAGAGTTTTTCATCAAAACTTCACCAAGGTTACACCTTACTTTTATCTATTCATTTTTACTTCCACCTTGTTGTTTTCTTTATTTGTGCCAAGGAAATCGAAACTTGCTAACCTCCTCAATGATGTACATGAGTTGCAGGAAAGTTAGGGCTTCTTGAGTTTTTGATGAAATTGGAATTTTAACAAGCATCGTGTTAATCCTTATGAGAAGTATGAATATGAGATAAATTTGGTGATTTATTTAACATTTCATAATCATGAAAAGATAGCCATTTTTAATGAAAATCGTGAATATATGATGAAAATATGGATGTGTTGATTTTCAGATTTGATGATCAATATGTCATAAAATAGTGTAGAAATAATTTTTGGTGTTGAAAGATTAACAAAAATGTGTATGAAAATAGTGTAGAAATTTATGAAAGATGATATTCATATATGCTCTATTTTCTTTTCTTACGATTGTTCATATGAATTTTTGGATGTGTTAGACATGAACAAAGAAAAGCTTAGATTTAAGAAAGGTGATGTCGGGCTTTCAATAGGATTAAAATAAAAAGTTAAGATGAAATGAAAGTGTTGATGGAGATGGAAGAGTGCAGCAGAAAGGTGAAAAAAATGCAGCAGTGAAGAAATACACAAAATGGTGATATGTGTGAATGAGGTTTTGTTTTGATGTTTGTGTTTAATCATGGTTTTTGATATGTTTCTAATTGTGTTAAGCTGAATGGGAGTTGAAATGGTGAAATAAAAATGGAGAATGTACAGAAAATTAAAGTGCAGAAAAAAAGGAAAGTGCAGAAAACTTGAATAACATGCATGAATGGGTGTTGTTTTTAGATGTTATGTCTTAATCATGAATTCTAGAGTTGTTTGTGAATGATTAGAGCTGAATGAGAGTCAAAAATGAAGTGAAAATAAGGGAAAATGTAGATTAGAAAGGTTGGATTTAGAAAAAGAATGAAAGAAGATGGAGAACTGCAACATTTCTGAAAAAGGAAGAAAAGCACAATCGTGCTTCTGCATGATCATGACTTTTCTGTTGAGTTCACGGGTCACAATTGTGCAAAAAACATTTGAAAACCTGATGGAATCTCACGATCGTGCTAGTGCACGTTCATGACTTTTAATCTTTACTAATAGTTGACATACGCGAATATCCTTCGATCTTTTGGACATAACTTCTTTTCCCGACCTTCGAATGACATGAGATTTAAACCAACAGATTCGAAACACATTAATCTACATCACCAAAAATTATAACCATATGAAATCATTTGGGAGAGATTGAGTGATAAATTTGGGACAAAAATGATGAACAGTTCTGGAAAATTGATGAATGGAGTATTTTCATTAAACATGCTTCGGTATTTTGGCAATATCATGCTCTGTAGTTATCCAAATGGAATGATTTTTAGTTTGGAGTAAAATAGATACATAGGGATACAAATTTTTCAAAGAAATATAATTTTAATTCAGTCTCTAAGAATTTAAATTTTTGGATGGAATTTGAGTACAGGGCACTATTTCAGTGTAAGAACAATCTAAAAATATTTGGAGTATTTGAGTACAGGGCACTATTTCAGTATAAGAACAATCTGAAAATATTTGGAGTATAACTTTCAGAGTACTGAACCAAATTGAATGATCTTGGTGTCATTAGAAACATAAGAGATAGGAGAACAATTTTTCTAGAAGAAAGTATTGCCAAATTACTTTATTTTTATTGTCAAATTAATCATGTACAGTAGACTTGAAGGTATGTTTCAGGAAAAAATCTGAATTTGAAAAAATGAGTTATGAATTGTGATTCTAATGGTTTTATTAAGGTGTAAACTTTAAGTATAAATGATACTTATGTGAGCTTGGAAATATGAATGTTTACGTGATGAGAATAATAGAGCGATACCTGGGATTGTCATGAACATACATTGTGCATATTTTATATACATAAATGTGCATCAATGAATATTTATGAAATTATGCAAATTTGTGATATGTTTATGTATTGCATATTATAGAGGAACAACTGAAACGTCAACATCCAGACGTTGCCGAAACGTCCAAGTATTAGCTTCAAAAGCAACCTGTGAGTAACTTATATGGTTTCACTCAATTAATTGTTTTCTTTAAAATATGTTTTGAATGATGATATGAATATCATTTGATTATGTTGATGTCGGACAATGAAGGTTCGAGACTTGATGCATGAATGTAATATTGAAGTGCTACTTGTATGTGAATGTGACAAAATAAGTGCTTCTTGACATAATTATTTGAATATGAGAGATACATTCCATATATGAATGCATGATCAGATAATGAAAGTTGTGACTTGAGTAGCAACCGAAAATGAGCTTAAAGCTCTAAATGTGATTAAGAGCTAAAGGCTCACTATGTAAAATGAGCCCTGTATCCCCCATGGATAAGGGACAGTATAAATGAGCCTGGTATCTACAATAAAAATGGGACAGTTTAGACACTCGGTCATAATAACTTAATAATTGCAAAGAGTCACTTGAGCATTTCATATACATTGTTATACGTATGTTGACCGATTGAAATGTATGTTGTCTTAACTTTAAATGAGAAGGTGATATATGATAATTTATGCAAAAATGCAAAGATGTGAAGTATATGTTACATGTGTGATGTGTTGCATCAATTGAGTTAACCATCGATGATGGTTACCTCATTGAGTTCGCAAAACTCACCAAAATTGAAACGTTGATTTTTTAGGATTGAGAGAGGACATTAGCTACTGAGGGACACTACAAGAACTATAGTCTAGTACTTTTGGAAAAAAGAAGAAATGGCTCAAAGGTCGGTTAGTTGGGATTGAAAGATTAGATAGATTTTTGTGTAATTTCCTCTTTCATGTAGAATATTTTGTATTAGGATATGATGACGTACATGTATGGATGTTTTAAAGCTACAACGTATATACTTTTGGACTTATTAAATGAAATGAGGAAATTTTGGTTTTAAAATATTGTGACTTTCTTGATGATGTCTTATAAGAGAATAAAGATCGATGATGCCATTATCATAGGTTATGTATTGGAATATCCTCCGAGTGTTCCGGTATGTACCTACGGTAGTTGGGTGCTATAGAGGTTCCTTGATTGGCTTAATTACAAGCTCATTTGGAAGGAATTCCATTATTATTTGTCTTTCTCCCTTAGCTCTGTCTTTCTTTGCATATTCAAGTTTCTTTTTTTGAGTCTGAGTAATAGACATGATCCATTCCTTTGGGTTAGACTTGGTATTGCATTTTGAGTAGAAGACGTGTGGTTCTTAGTGACTTGCTCTAATTTTCTTTCAAACCTCCTATGTGCATCCTCCATGCCTCCAATTTTATCCAAAATCCCATCCAACTTGGATTCCATTGAGTTCGATTTGTTTTGTTAGAAGCTTGGTGCCTTTGAGATATGAATTCTCCTTTAGCATTGTTCATTCATGAGAAGTTCGGGTTATTCTTCCACCCAGAGTTTTATATGTTAGAGTAGGGATTGTTTCCCCCTCCTCGTCTATATTGAGCTCCTATATAATTCACTTGCTCTGGATCGCTTTCCTTTATTAAGAAACAATCCACTGTATTATGGTCCATTTGTCCACAGAGTTCACACTTAAGTTGCATGATTTTTACTGAAGCTGAGGACGAAGCCTTCATGTAACTGATCTGTCGAGTTAAGTTTTCAATTTTAGTTTGCATCTCTATCATTTGATAAATAGCCACAATTCCTTTTTATTCTTGGAAGGTAGTGGTTTGTCTACTTCACTCGTTCGTCCATAGGTAGCTATTACTTGCCATCTCCTATATAAACTCTTCTACTTCATCTATTGTCTTTCTCATAAGTGATCCTCATAATGCAATGTCAATTATGCCTCTCATATATAGGGTTACTCCATTATAGAGTATTTTTGTTGCATATTCTTATGTCTTTCCCACGCTCCATAAATCGATTCCCATCACTTTGCTAGAAGTTGGTAATTTTGTTGATAATCTTTGTGGTCTTGGGAAGGGGAAAATACTTATCTAAAAAGGTACAAACTAGCTGATCCCAAGTTGTGACATTGGCTGGGTTGAGAGAATGATACTAAGCTTTTGCTTTATCTCTATGGGTAAAAAGAAAGAGCTTAATCCTTACCGCATCCTCCGACATCTAATGGTATCGAAAAATATCACATATTTTAAGAAATTGACTATATGTGTGTTAGGATCTTCATTCATTAATCTATAGAGCTGCACGTTTTGTTAAAGCATAAATAGGTGGGCTAGTTTAATTTCAAAAGATGCAACTTGTACGGATGGCCTAGCTACTCCTTGGTTAACTACATTGAACCCTGATCTTATGAAGTCCATAAGGGTTCATTATTGATGTCCCTGGTTTCCTCCAGGGTCCAAATCTTGTTGAAATTCCTCGGCCATTGTTGGCATGAACGATTTCGTCTTCTTCTTCATATCGAGATTTCCTAATTGACTGTTCTAATTGAGTGATGTCTAACTCTAAAGTTTTAGCTACACTACTTGATCTTCTCATGACTGTTGTGTTCATGCAAGGGCACGATTTCAAAAATAGAAAGAAAGAAATAACAAAAAACAAAAACTAACTAAATGCCTTAAATTAAAGATTCAAACTAATCGCCCCCTGACAACGGTGCTAAAAACTTGATCGGGTTGTTGATGTGTGTAAGTTTTAATTAATTAACCTCGATAATCCGTAAGTGCACAATTCATTTGTGTAATACCTAAGGTGATGATCCCACGAGGAGGGATAATCTAATCCTAAAATCTAAGGCTAGAACCATTTGCAAAATTCAAAATGTGACGGAACTAAAATGAGAATTCAATTCAATCAAAATTCAAAAATCAATCACGAAAATATTAATAATTTAGTTGTTGCAACACACACTCAAGAATCAACTTAAAGGAATTACCAATTAAGAGAAAGGAAATTTTACCTATCTTTAACACTAACATAGTTGATTATGAATTACCAGATTATTAGTTCTAGACGATCCTAGGGTTGATTACTCTCTCCCGAGTTATAACCGTTAACTCTAAATTATAAACCCTTATCAGATTATGGAAGTTGCAATTTCTCAATTAATAACCTATCCAAAACCCTAATTAGATATGAAGTTGTCTAATAAACAATAAAAAACCTATGTAAGATCTCTCTTCACATAATTCACCGATTTGATTTAATTC
>JAOQMP010107468.1:0-29838 GCA_027563575.1 Erythroxylum pedicellare
TTCATCAAGAAGAAAATTTTGGGGGCCAACATTTCTCAATATACTCACATTTATAAACAATTATACCCAGAATGTCATTGAACTTATGTACAGTCATTTTCATATGCAACAATTCACTATTCATATGCATGAGCATATCACATAAGGCATGAGCATGAAACACATTTCTAATCTCTCAGTGAATCTCTCAGATTTACAATTTTAACCTTAACATGGGTAACGGGATGTTACATAAAACAACTCCAATAGTTGCACGTTTCTCAATTTCAAATTACTTCTTTCTTATCTCCTCCATTTTGAATGGGTTTGGATGAGTTTCATAGATAGATATAGTTACAATACACATTAGATAGATACGGTTAAGATAAACATGTGTATATTATTATGATTCTTTGTATATATCATTGTAACTGATGTAATTATCCTTTGTAACTATCAATTATACATATAGGATTAAACCATTTGAGTAGATGATCAATTCCCTTAAATTTTAAAGGTATCAGAGCCAATACACAAATAAATTTTTTTCGTTTACCTTTCTCATGGACACCTCTGAATTTCCTCATCTTTTTCTTCTTCTCCTTCCTCCTCTATTTTTTTGTCACTATTATCTGAAATTACATACCTGTAACTCTAGATTTCACCTACTACCTCATATAGACAACACTCTTTCTCAATATTTTACAGTTTCATCAAGTGCTTGGACATATTGATGGTTCCATACCAAGCCCACCTCATTTTCTCCCACCTCAGCAAGGCTCCAACATTGCTTCTCTAACACTCAATCCTCAGTTCTCTACATGGACACAATCTTATTGTACCCAAGTCTTGCACCCAAGAATTCCTACTACTGCTCACCAAACTTGGTTGGATATAGAAGAATTATTCCTGAATCATGTTTCAGCTAAGTATATGCAATTAAAGATGAATTTTTCTCAAGCCATAAAAGGGACCAAATTTATGGTTGATTACTTGTAGTACATCAAATCTATCGTAGTTGCACTTTATTCCATTGGTCACCAAATTTTAGATACTGATTTAACGTTATAGATTCTTGCTAGTCTTGCCACTAATCAGTACTTTGATGTCATTAGTGTTATGACAATCAAGAAGCCTTTACCCTCATACTTGGAATTGGGATCATTTTTATTGGCTCATGAGTCCAGATTTCGGCAACAAACTCCTCCTCCATTTCAAAGTGCTCAAGTTCATATTGTTACAACCACTACAACTACTGCCTCACTTGGTGACCGAGGGCATAGACGTGGAATAATTATAGAGGAAATCGAAATAATCATGGTTTTTATGATGGACGTGGTAATCAGGGCAGACGTCATTGTCACCCTCCTCCATCTTATTCTCCTAACAATTCCTTCTCATGGTAGCCAAGGCATTCCTCTTTATATCCTACTTTGACCCATATTTACTTGACGAATCTCCTGTAAGGAAATTATACTATTTCCACACAACTAGAATGCCAGTGGAACAAATAAAAAATTTGATAACAGAGTTCAGCCAAATTGTGCCCACGTCTCTGGAGCTACTGCAGACCCTTTTTATTAGGGAGAAAAACAAACATTTACAAGTGTTTACACTTAACACTCAACTCACTAGTGTTTAGACTCTCAAACCCTTGCCCCAATACACCCCAAACTTACTCATAAATTTTTTTACTACTCTTAGTATTTCTCTTACTCACGAAATGAGGAGAACTACGAGTTTTACACTTTAATATTTTGTTTTTTCTTGGGATAAGTTAAATAGAATAGAGAGGGGGTCTATTTATAGTTGTGAGCCACCCCCTCCCTTACTTATTTTCAATATGGGAAAAAGTCCCTTACAAAGAACTAACAATCTCCCACTTAAAGACTGATTTCAATCTGTCTTCACACCTAGTTGATGCAGTAGCTCGTCTAGATCTTGTCACTCTTGCAGACCAATTAAAGTTATGCACAACTTTAGTTTCTCGATTGTCACCACCTTGGTTAACATGTCTACAAGGTTCTTGCTTCCAACGATCTTCTCAAGTGTTAACACTTCATCTTCTAACAAAGACCTGATGAAATGATAACGAACACCGATATGCTTGGTTCTGGAGTGGAATGTTGGATTCTTGGCCAGATGAATTGCACTCTGACTATCACTATATAGCACATTCTTTTCCTGATGAAACCCAACTATGAAAATAAATTCTAAAGCCAATTCATCTCTTTGTTATCTTCGGTTATTGCCATATACTCAGCCTCTATAGTAGATAATGCAACAATCTTCTGAATCTGCGATATCTAACTCACAGCTATTGTACCTACAGTGAAAATATAACTGATTGTGCTCCTTTTTCTATCAACTTCACCTGCATAATCTGAGTCAACATAAGCATACTTTTATTTCACCTTTGCCAAAGTATAGGCATTTCTTGGTAGTGCCTCGAAGATATCTTAAAATCCACTTTACTGCTTCCTAGTGGACTTTTCGTGGATTTGCCATGAATCTGCTAACTGCTCCCACTGCATGGCCTATGTCTAGCCTTGTGCATACCATGGCATACATGAAGCTCCCAATAGAAAAGGCATAAGAATCTTTGCCATCAAGTCTCGCTCTTCATTTTTTTGAGGTGACTGATTTTGAGATACACAAAAATGACTAGCAGGGAGTGTGCTGACTGGTTTAGCATTCACCATGTTAAACCGTTGCAAATCATAATTAACATATTATGCTTTAGATAATTGCAATTCTCGTCTCTATTTATTTCTGGTGATCTGCATCTAATGAATCTTCTTAGCTAGACCTAGATCTTTCATGTCAAATTCTTTTGACAATTGTTGCTTCAAGTTTCTGATATCATCAATATTGGAACCCACAACTAACATGTCATCGACATAAAGTAGCAAAATGATGTAGCTGGACTGATATCTCTTGATATAACAACAATGGTCGGCATTGCACTTCTAGAAGTCTTCCATATGCATAAAGTTATCAAACTTTCTGTAGCACTACCTTGGGGCTTGTTTCAGACTTTACAAGCATTTCTTCAACTTACACACTAAATACTCTTTTTCTTTCTTTGGAAAACCCTCTGACTGGTGCATAAATATCTCCTCATCCAAGTCTCCATGAAAAAATGTTGTCTTCACATCAAGCTGCTCAAGATGGAGATCTTGACTTGTGATAATACTTAACACCATTCTGATGGTATTAAGCTTCACCACAGGGGAGAAAATGTCGGTATAGTCTATTCCTTCTTTTTGCTGGAACCCTTTGACTACTAACCAAGCTATGTATCTTTTGGAACCATCAAACTCCTATTTGACCCGATATACTCATTTGTTGTGGAGAGCTTTCTTTCCTTTGGGTAACTTTGTTAGTTCCCAAGTTTGATTGGAGATTAAAGACCTCATCTCATCTTTCATTGCAAGCTCCCACTTGCTAGCATCTTCTGTTTGACATATCTCTTTATAAGACTCAGGCTTATATCCATCAGTTAACAATTGATAATCTGAGTATCTCCTATTTGGCACATGAGGTTGAGAAGACCTTCTCAATTCAGGAATAGGAGAGGAGGGTTGTGGTGATTCGGGTTGAGCTTCTTTAACAGATTCCTTTGATTGAGGATTTACTTCCATTTGCCTCACTATAGAATTTGGGATATTGCTGACCTCAACAAATACAGGGTCTCTCTGAGGGACTTTCTTTGATGCATATCGGTCTTTATACACCAACTTTTCATTAAAGAGCACATCTTTACTCTGAATGATCTTCTGTTTTTCGTCATCTCAAATGCGATACCTAAACTCATCCTCGCCATAGCCAATAAATGTGCATTTTTTAGATTTTGGATCAAGTTTATTTTGGCCTTAATCATTGATATGCACATATGTTGTACAGCCAAATACCTTGAGGTATGAAAGCTTCACATCTTTTCCACTCCAAACCTCCTCCGGTATCTTGTACTCCAATGGAACTGATGGACCTCGGTTGATGAGATAAGCTGTTGTGTTGAGTGCTTCTGCCTAGAATTGCTTTCGTAAACCTAATTACATTTGCATACTTTTAGATCTTTCAGTTAAGGTTCGATTCATGCGCTCCGCTACACCATTATGTTGTGACGTTCCTGGCACGGTTCTCTCCATACTGATTCCATACTCGTAACAGAACTTTTTGAACCTAGTGTCCACATATTCTCCACCATTGTTAGTTCTGATCTTTCTTTATCTTGAGACCCGTCTCATTTTCAACTATAGCCTTCCATGTCTTGAAAGCATCAAATACTTCTAACTTGTGTCTCAGAAAGTAAACCTATACCTTACGGGAGTGATCATTAATGAATGTCATGAAATAGTGCTTTCCACCAATGGATGGAGTACTTGTTGGCTCCCAAATATCAGAATGCACAAGCTCAAGTTTCTTTTTCTTTGACGTTCTACGACCTATTTGAAAGCTAACTCTCTTTTGCTTGATAAGAATGCAGTCTTCACACGTATCAAGTTCTACTGATTGTAGACCTGATAGTTTTCCATAGGAATGCATTAGCTTTATTCCTTTTTCACTCATGTGGCTAAGTCTCTAATTCCATAAGTTGGAATCTCCATTCCCTTGTGCAACTGCATTTGAACAGCATGCTACATCTGTTAGGTAGAGAGTACCATTCTTCTTTCCTTGTGTTACCATTATTGCTCCCTTTGCCACCTTCCATTCATCACTACGGAAGGTTAGTGTAGGCTTCATTTGCTAACTGTCCCATTGAGATTGAGTTCTTTCTCAGATCAAGGATATGTCTGACATCCTTCAACTCCCAAATGGCTCCATTCAGCTCGATCTTCACTACACCTTTACCGACAATCTCGCAGGGTTGATCATTACCAAGATACACATTACCGAGATTTCTAGGCATATACTTCTCGAGAAGACCTTTCTCTGAAGTTGCATGGAACGATGCTCCTGAGTCCAGTATCTATGCCTCTTGCTTGTTTTCTAAGACATATATCAAGGCATCATCTCCACTTGAGGTGGAAGCTATATTTGCCTCCAAGTTGTTCAACTCCTGCTTCTTCGAACCATTCTTGCATTAATTTTTGTAGTGCCCAGTCTTTCCACAATTCCAACACTCATTATTTTTCAAGTTTTAGGAAGTAGTGGGATTCTATGACTTGAACCTCCTATCCTTTGATCTATCACGATATCTAGATTTCCCACGTCCTCTGTTTTTCCTTTTGATTATGCGGCAAAGGCAGAGAAGGATGAGGCTTCACCTATTTCTTTTCTTCGAGTTTCTTCATTAATAATCAGGCCACTAATATCCTTGAACTTCAACTTGTTGATTCCCATTGAGTTACTCACTGATGTGACTGTGGCACTTCAATTCTCTAGGAGGAATGACAAAAGTATTAAGGTCTATATTTCATCATCAGGATTAATATTCATTGTACTCAACTAGTTCAGGACTTTGTTGAGTTCATTGATATGATGATCTACAGAGGTGCCTTCTGTCATCTTCAAATTTAACAAACACCACATCAAATGTACTTTGTTTATTGCCAACAGTTTTTTGTCATACTCCATCAATTCCTACATAAGGCCTTTTGTGGTTTTTGGCTTTAACACATTAAATGTTATATTTCGAGATAAGATCATTCGTATTACTCCAAGGACCTGTCTGTCAAGAATAACCTAGTCTTCATCTGACATGTTTTTTGGCTTCTTTCTAAAGAGCGGTAGAAACTGGTTCTTCTGATATAGATAATCCTCTATATGCATCTTCCAGTATTCGAAATCTGTGCCATCGAACTTATCAATTTTATTGAGCATGTCATCTGGTGCCATCACTCCCACTGGCTTCTGGTTTCCTCTGGCTATTGAACTATGGTTCGTAGTTATCAAAGTCAATTCCCAGGAAAGGTTAAGTGGGGAGATACAATAGGTCCCACTTAAGTTCCAATTTTCCTTAGATAGAACTTTAGCTAAAGTTTCCAGGAAAATTTGGAGGGGTCACAATTTCTCCCACTTACTACCCAATCTCCTTAGACAGAACCTCCTTAATAACACCACTTAGTAGCCAAAACAAACACCTGAGGTAAGTTTTCTGATGCATAGGATCCACTCCTGTGGCAACTGTAAAGCATACTAACTTTAAGCTTCAACACACCCAAGGAAAGTTTTCTGATGTAGAAGATCTACTACTGTGGCAACTATAGATCATACTCACTTCTCTAAGGCTCTGATACCAATTGTAAGAAAATTAGAATATTTCCACACAACTAGAATGCCAGTGGAACAAACATAAAATTTGATAACGAAGTTTGGCCAAATTATGCCTACGTCTCCGGAGCTATTGCAGACCTTTTTTATTAGGGAGAAAAACAAACATTTATAATGTTTACACTCAACACTCAACTAACTACTATTTATACTCTCTCTCAAACCCTTTCCCTAATACACCCCAAACTTACTCATGCAAGAACTTAGTACTCTTAGTATTTCTCTTACTTACCAAATAAGGAGAGCTAAGAGTTTTCCACTATAATATTTTATTTTTGCTTGGGATAAGTTAAATGGAAGGGAGAGCGGGTCTATTTATAGTTGTTGAGCCACCCACCTCCCTTACTTATTTTCAATATGGGACAAAGCCCTTTCGAAAGAACTAACATCTCCTTGACAGTGTTAGCTTTGTGAAGAATACTACCACACAACACTTCATTTCCCCAAATTTAATAATTCTCCATATACTGGATTTCACTCTCAGGATCATATAGACTTACCCTCTCAATCTTTGGCATCTTCTTATGCTATATGGCATCATAACACTTGCGCTAACTATCATATGACTAACTCCACAACTAACTTGGATACCTTCTCTTCTTACAATGGCCCAGATATGGTACATATTGGCAATGGTCAGCATCTACCAATTACTCATGTTAGTAAGACAACTATTTGTGGTAATAAGGATTTTTTTCTTTAAAAAATGTGTTAGTTGTTCCTTCATTAACAAAAAATTTAATATCTGTTAAATGATGCTCAAAGGATAATAATTGGTCTGTGATTTTTGACTCTAATAGATTTACCGTGAAGGACAATCAAATGCAAAAAATTTTACACCGTTGCATTAGTTCGGGTTTTCTTTATCCAGTGCAGAGTTGCTTCAAGTACACTTCTCTAGTTGCTTATGTTTCTACCAAAGCATCTCCAATTCTCTAGGATTATCACCTAGGCCATCCTGGGAAACCTGTTATTGTTGCATTTCATAAACGGTATTTTGCTTTATTTTATTCCAATGCTTATACTTTCAATTGTCATTCTTGTGAACTTGGTAAACATATTCATTTACCATTCCATCTTTCATTAATTAATTCATAGAGACCACTTGCTTTGATTCACTTAGATGTGTGGACGTCCTCAGTTCTCTCTTTCTCTAGCTATAAATACTATGCTATTTTTATTAATGATTGGTTAAAGTATGTTTCGGCATATCCATTGCGTAGAAAATCTGAGGTCTATGATAAGCTTGTTACATTCAAGACATATTTTGAAAATCCCCTGGATATTCATATAGAAACGTTTAAGTGTCACAGTGGTGGAGAATTTTTAAATAAAACGTTGATTGATTATCTTGCAGCATTGGGCATATTGTTGCGTGTATCTTGTCCTTAAGCTCCAGAGAAAAATGACACCAATGAGAGGATGCATCACACTATTCTCAATTCAGTTCGAGCTATGCTTTTCTAAATCTAGATTCTCTGTGTAATATAAAGTTGTCTTATTATGTCTAACTATAAAACGTCGTCGTTATTCTTAAATTTCAAACTCTATATAACTCTTCCAAAATGTGCTGATTATAAACCAAGCTGACTAGTTGTTGTACTATGTTATCTTCTTCTTATCATTCCAGAAATTTAAGAGTACTCTGTCATCTTCTTTGTATAAAAAATCCCTCTCTCTTCGCTTCACCTCCTTATTTTTGTAAATTTATCACATAATTAGGAGAAGGATGGAGCATGAATAACGATGAAGCATTTGTAGACATCCTATGTCATTTTCTTTGAATACAGAAGTCGTCCCCTTACCTGAATAACTACGAGTGTCTTCACCTAATCTCAACCAAATCAAATTATGTGACATTTATAACAATTTGTTCTTCGGACGAAGGAAACGATTTCTTTCAGAAAAGGAGGAAAGACCGAGTTGCACGGCCATGTAGCCTAACTCACGACCGTAAATCAAGAACAATGCAATAAAGTTAAAAATGAAAATGTAATGTATAATTCTTGTTTAATCATTTTGATAATTTATAGGCCTTGTATAAATAAACACATTTATATTTTAGCTAATTGGATGAGGCTTTTGATTTTAAAGAAAAGGAAGATCATTAAAACATACAATTGTTACATATAAAGAACTACTTTAACTCAATTTTGCATTAGAAAGATTAATTTTACCCATTTAAAGACATTAGAATAATGATTTTAGGTGCATTGGTAGATTTATATAGGTTCATGGTAGAAAAATATAAGTTAAATTTGTGTACCAAGACTTTGTAGCAGTATTGATTGTGCATTAGTCAACCAATGTGTCACCATTAACCCACTTATTTATTTTTCATTTTTTGCAACTACATTTGTTTCTAAATTTTGAAGTAAATGGCCTTCTAGATGCGGGATTTCCTGAGTGATCTTTTCAGAGCATTCGCTTGTCACAAGAGTCTAAATATCAGTAAAAAAAAGATTTGCATGACTCTTTCTACAATTGACTCTTATATCACCCCCAAAACCCAGAAACCCATTCGTTCGATTTTTTGTTTTATTATGAGAAACAATAAATATATACTTGTTTGTCCCTTCCACACCCCACATAGGATTTACAGCTTGGACTTTTCCTATGAGTCTATAAGAATCGGACACCCATATTCCCGGACCATATAATCCAGTTACATAAAAAGCATTTTTTCCGATCCTCATGAATCAGACAATACTCATATTTTATTTCTATATTGATATTAGTTATGAATAAATAAGAATAAAAATAATAAAGAATTCAATATTAATAGCATAAATTGGAGTAGTTTTCTAAATTCCTATACGAAAAACCATAAGAGTGTATCAGTTTCGCAAACTCTTCGATTTACTGCAGTCGTTTCTACCATATTAGGATTTCGAAATAAAAGACTTATGTTATTCCTAATGTTTTCAAATAAAATGTATTATTAATCAATTCAAAAGATGCAATATTTTGATAGAACATAATTCTTTTATTTAGAAATCCTAATTTGAAGTGGCCCTTTCGTTTATTCATTAGAAAGAGGGAATTTCTTCAAATTTTAGCATTTGAGACATCCGGAAACAATATAAGAAAGACTCACATATTTTTCCATCAACATTACGAGTAAATACTTCGCAAGAGATTCTTTGTAACTATAACACAAATAAAAGAAAAAATTTTCTTACTTAGGTTCGAAGATATTCCTCTCAACAATTATCTAACAAAAGAACATATTACTAAGATAGAGAATCCCTTTGATCGAGATAAAAATTCAATCACGATGTTATTTTCTTTGTTCCTTAATAAGTTTTTCAATTATTTTTAGGTTTGTGCTCTACTCCATATAAAGATTCGCCCGATTTATATTCGCACATATAGGGTAAATATCTAGAGTACCCTACCTTTTTGCTACAATTATTTTTGGCAATTCCTTACACATCTTCCGCCAACGATTGATTATGAACTAATTTGAAATTACTCTTGTTTATAACATTATAGTGAAATGCCTAGACAGAAATCGTTGTTGGGAAGGTTATAGCACAAACCGGTGATATTTTAGTCGGTGAATTATCACCTCAAGTGGTGAACCAATGTGTTTGACAGTATATTTTGAATCGAAATCGGGGGAAGTACTACCTCATCGTTTCTACCAAGATTTTGCCCCAATTTATATTCTTTTTATAATTAAAATTTTGAATTTCAAAGAAAATTATCATTCTTTTTTTAATTTTATATATTCAAATTCAATATTTGTTTATATTTAAATTTCAATATTTTGTCAAAATTTTCTTTTCAATAAATTAAAGAACCTATACTAGTAATCCATTGCGTATCTTCTTCTTCTTATTCACCAACTCATTCTATTCTTTCTCAATCTTCCATTAAACTTAAAGTAATACTATTCCTAGAATACATTACTCTACTCGAATTACTCGAATCCAATATAATTTAGAAATTTTATTCAATAATTGAATGCAATTCAATTTCAATGGTTAAATTCAAAAGTCTTTGTAGAAAGATCTATAAAAATACTGATACAATTTGATTTCTCAACTCACTTAGTTGTCCTTCTAAAGTCACTTTTGTGTGAGACTACGAGTGAAAGGGGAAATGAAAAGAAATATAAAATTTCTTTTTCAATTTATCAAAAGAAAAAAATTTGGGTCATAAAAATTCTTATTTATAAAAGAAATAATAATCAAACTTTCACAATAAAAAAGAAATCCAATTCTATTATTTTGATTTAGAGGCATATATGACTTCAATAAAACTAAAACTAAATAATAACAAGATTCGATAATCAAGAATCAAACAATTCATAAAATTTATGGCGAAATTGAATCTATGGAATGGACAAATTATTCACTAACTGGGATTGAAAATCCTATATTTTACATATCCATACAATTGAGTCCTTGGTTTTCGAAATAGTTCGTAAAGAAGTGTTTCGAATTATTGCTATTTGACTAGGACCTATTCTAAAAATAAAAACATCAAGACATTTTGAATTGTTTATATACTCTATGAATAGAGGAATACATACAATTGAACATAGTAAAATAAGAAAATGAAAGATTTATTTGAAATTATTCTTTTGGAAATTTGCCGAAAAGCTAATCGTAGGTTCTTCTCTCCATTGGAATAATAGGGCCATTATACTTATTACTAAACTTGTTGAAAACATGAAATATAACCAAGGTATACTTTTTTTTTAATGAGAGTTTGAGTGGATCATCAGAAGAAGAATTAGGCAAAAATTCAGAATACATTAAGGGAAAATTTTCTATTCTATCTAAAACTTTCTCAATTATAAGTCTAAGTTAAGTGGAATTTTTTAATTGCTTTTCAGTTATATCTATCACAAATTCAAATTTGAGTATAAATTTAACTTTATTCTTCCATTTATACCTAATTTATACATTCCATATCCACATATGGAGTTAGATACAATTTTATGTAATTTTGTAACCTGTAAATAGAATATAAAAAAATTTCATCATTGTTAAATCAATCTATATAATTGGATTAAAAACAAACCAATCTACCTTTCATCTTGTATACTTTGTTGACAATACTTCAAAAGACTAGTTAGCATGGGGAACATATCGTAAATAGTTATAAAAAATTTAATATTTGGTTGTTTCTCTAGGTTGAGACGTCCAACAATGACCCGCAATGCACGTTGTGGCGAAACTCTAGGGGGACTCCCCCCAGTCACACCCGTGATTGGCGGAATCACACCTTGACTCTTAAGATGATCAATTTATGATAAAAGTAAATTAAAGAATGCAAAACTAATTTATATTAGTCTCAAAAACCAACCTAGCCTAAATCCACTCTTTGACACATTTTTTAAAAATTTAAGTAAGTCTCTTTTTTCAACAAAAGACTAAAGAGGAAACTTGTTGTAATAATTTATTTTTTCATGAGCAAGAAGTACCTCTTTTTACAATTCTAAGAAGAAGAGTAACCATACCCTTAAAAGATATTGGGTTTAGGGTTAAACTAGTTGTTAAAAATAAGAAATCGTCATTATCAATTACTACTAACTGTTATTGATTGATCAATATGCGGTTGACCAATGTAGTAACTATTAGAACATTAATGTTACTCTTGACAAAGATTGTCTTGGTCAATCAATGTGGGCTTACAGGTGTAATAACTGGGTTGATTGACACACTGGTTAACCAATGCACAATCAATATTGCTACAAAGTCTTGGTACACAAATTTAACTTATATTTTTATACCATTAACCTATATAAATCTACAAATACACCTAAAATCATTATTCTAACGTCTTTAAATGGGTAAACTTAATCTTTCTAATGCAAAATTGAGTTAAAGCAATTCTTTAAATGTAACAAATGTATGTTTTAATGATCTTCCTTTTCTTTAAAATCAAAAGCCTCATGCAATGAGCTAAATAAATGTGTTTATTTATAAAAAGTCTTTAAATTATCAAAGTGATTAAGCAAGAATTATAAATTACATTTTCATTTATAACTTTATTAAGCTTATTTCTTGGTCTTGATTTTTATAAATTGAAAACTCACGGTCGTGAGTTAGCTCTCACGACCGTAAGTTAGCTACCATGGCCATGCGGCTACTGTGTAACCATAAGTTAGCTCTTATGACTGTTCAAGTGCTGCACGACCGTGAGTTAGGTTGCATGGCTATACAGCTTAGACTTTTTCAAGAAATCATTTCAATTGTCCCAGAAACAAATCATCCTAAATGTCACATAATTTGATTTGGTTGGCATTAGGGGATCTGGGTTCGTTGAGATTAGGCGAAGAGACTCATAGTTATTCTTATAAGGGGCGACTTCTCTATTGTGACAAAGAAAATGATACAGGATGTTTGCAAATGCTTCATCATTATTCATGCTCCATCCTTCTCCCTAATTCTGTCATAAATTTACAAAAGTAAGAAGGAGGTGAAGCGAAGAGGGGGATTTCTAATACAAAGAAGATGACAGAGTATTCTTAAAATTTTGGAGTGATAAGATGAAGATGATAGAGTATATCGACTGGTTTACTTGGCTCATAAGATACACATTTTAGAAGAGTAATAGAGAGTTTAAAATTTAAGAATAATGATGACGTTTTATAGTTAGACAGAATAAGATAGGGTTATATTAGATAGAGGATCTAGAATTTGCTTTTCTAGGCCCATTTACCACCCTATTTTTAGGTGGAAGCATTATTATCTGATATGCATATTGGCAATCACATCCCTTACTCCATGTTTTCCTTCAAAAGTTTGCATGAGCTTCTTTTTGGATTTCTTCCAAATATTTCCTACTTTCAAGTTTTTGAGTTTGGTTGTTACCCTTACGTCATGAATCCACTGATACATAAATTGGAACCACAGACAAAGTTATGTTCTTTTCTTGGTATGACGTAATAAGGAAAGGATATTGTTTCTTTGACATGCACAATGACAAGGTGATCATTTCACTTCATGTTTTCTATCCATTTAATACTGCACAATAACTTGGTCCTTCTAGCTTCGAGTCTAAGGTTGGTATGTTCTTTAATCTAGCCAAACTCTTTGCCAACTCTTCCTTATCCTCTATCCCAACCTTGTCAACACTCAAGACTTCTATTCACTTTCCTATTCCTACTAATTCATAAATACAAAACCCAACTTCTTCACCACCTCCAATCACCATACAACAGAAACCACCTTCTTCACCACTTCCAATCACCATACAACCACCCACCAAATCACATGTAATGGTTACTAGGTCCAAAGTTGTCACATGTAAACCAAACCGTAAATACTCCCTTTTACATAAAATAACCACATCACCTAATGAACTTCAATCTTTACTAGAACCCACCATATATAAACAAGTTGTAAAGGATAGTAATTGGCAATCATTAATCAAGGACAAATTTTCAGCCTTACAAAATAATAAAACGCAGACTCTTGTTCCCTCCGCCATCAGGAATGAATGTTGTGGGGTGTAAATGGGCATACAGGATAAAATACAAATCCGATGGTACAGTGGAATGTTACAAAACTAGACTAGTCGCTCAAGGTTTCACATAACAACAAGGTATGTACTACACAAAAACCTATAGCCATATAGTTAAGTGGGCAACTATTTATATTAAACTCTCCCTGGCAATCTCTAAACAATGGCACACATGCTTTCGTCCATGGGAAATTGAATGAAAAAGTCTATATGCATCAGTCAAAGGGCTTAATGTTTGTAAAATGCATAAAGCCATTTATGGGCTTCGTCAAACTCCTGGCGCTTGGTTTAAACAATTTACTTAACCTTTATGGTCCATTGGACTTTAGAGTTACCATTTTGATTATTCAATGCTTATTTTCCATTCACAGTTTGAGATAACAATTTTACTTCTATATATGGACGACATCATTTTCATAGTCTCTTCCATATCCCTACTTGATCGGCCGATTGGCCTGTTAAATTCAGAGTTTAGGATGACTAATATAGGCCCTTACACTATTTTCTTGACATTGAGGTTTTGCATTATTAGAATTCTTTATTCTTCTGTCAGCGAAAGTATACATAGATCTTCTAGCTAGGGCAAATATGAGTGATTGCAAACCTGTATCTATAGCTCTTCCAGCGAGAATGCCTTGAACCCAAGAGATTCAACCATATAAACATTCCACCCATTATCGCAGCATCTTGGGAGCACTTCAGTACCTCACATTCACACTTCCTAGCATAGCTTTCACTATCAACTTTCTTTTCCAGCATATGCATAATCAATCTCAAGCTCATTGGACATTGGTTAAAAAGGTTGCTTAGGTATATCTAAGGAATGATAGGATTTGGTTTGCAATTCAAAGCTTCATCAAATCAAACCCTTATTGGCTACAACGATGCAGACTGAGTTAGGTGTAATGATACAAGAAGGTCAACTATAGTTTCTACGTGTATCTAGGTTCTAATGTAGCTTCCTTACATCAAAGAAACAACAAACCTTTTCCAGAAGTTCAGTGGAGGCAGAATATCAGGCACTTGTAGCTTTGGTTTTGGAAATTTGTTGGCTTAAATCTATTTATGACGAGTTGCATATTCATGATGATCAACCAGTTCCAATTCTAGGGAGGAGTCACTACAGCCATATTCACCTCCATATCAAACAGGAGGGATTACACTTGAGAAGGATAGCCCAGATGTGCCAAGAGCTTGGACAACTCACCTAGACTAGCTAACGATAACTTAATTGGAGAGACAATAAACAGAGGATGTGGAGTGGATGGGAAAGCTCGAGACCATTATTTAACGGATTGGAGAGCTATTGTTGTTAATTACATGCCATTAAGGCACCAATTTTCAGTCTTTATCATCCAATGAGGGCACTTCATCAGCAACTCCTCCATCGTTTGAGGATGATCGACCTAAAGACCCTTTATCAATGGAAAAGCCTAAATCATAGCATAATTGAGGGAGATGCTTAACTTTTCTATCTTTCCTTTTTCTCTTTAATTGTGTACAACAACAACAAGGCCTCGTAGAAATCCTATGGAGGTGTGGGGTCTAGGATGGTCTACGTAACCTTACCCTTAACCAGTAGAAAGTAAGTTTCCAAATATTAATGTGTTTAATTGTGTATTTTTATTATTTTTTCTTTTAAACATTAGTGTTAATATTATTACATATTTATTAATTATTTTTTTTATTTTTATATCTTTTTATCCCTTTTTCTTTATATTTTGCAAGGATGATAGTATCTAGTATTGGATGGACAGTCCCAAATTCATCAAAATCAGAAATTCTTATTACTTAGGGAAGTACTAAACTCCACTTTCTTACCTTTTTTAATTCGTATGGGCTTATATTGTGTACATGGGGGACAATGTGCAATTTTAAGTGTGAGGAAGGGATTAATAATTTCTCAAGTGTAATATAATCTTTGTTATTAAATTTTATTTACTGATATTCTAAGTTAGCTAAAATATGTCCATAAGCACTTTATTTCATTATTGAATATTAATTTGAGTTAGTATGCAAAAGGATGATAATTAAAATAAAATTGCTTTTTTATGTCATATTTTTAGTAGACATTGAGATAGTCAATTTGAATGAAAATTGCATACTATTTATACACATAATATAACCATTTTTTTGTGTGAGGTTTTGAGCCCTAAGAGCCAAATTTCAAAAATTTTAAAGCTCTTTTAATCTTTCAAGTGTGTTATAATAATTATAGAACTTGCTTTTATTATGAATATTAAGATCACATTTATTCAATTAGAAGCATTGAGGTGATAAATGCACTTAAATTTAATAGTTGTTTAAACCTGTTTCTTTAAAAATTACCTTACTATAATTTATCTTTAGGAACTAAATAATTTTAAGCCTCAACCTTTTTCATTGATTATAACCCTATTATTAACCTTTATCATATTTTTTCTTAAAGCCTTTATTATTGTTTTGAACGCTGAAAGTCATTTACATTACTTGAATGTTTGAAACTTGAAAATTTGAAAGGTCTCAACATTTCTTTGATTTTTGCGAGTATAGAAAAAGAAAAAATGTATAGTATCAATAGATTTATAATGAAAGGGCCTGTGAAGTTTTTTGTAATGTCTTTTTAGTAAATTTCCTTCAAAGTTATCAAAATTTTGTTATCCCAATCATACCTTATCTAAACCCCATTAAACCCTTATAAAGACCTTTTGATTTTTGTTTCTAATTTACTTATAAGTGGTGGAGATATGATAAACTTGCAAGCTTATGGTTAAGAGTTCTAATATGCATTGATTTGTGAGTTTGATACTTTTACCCTAAATACTTGAGTGCATTGAGTGAAATCTTGATGAGGGTGTAAAGAATTATGTTTTTGATTTCAAAAATATTATTGATGTGATTATTATTGACATTGACTTATGAAGTTAATTTTATGTCAACTTGATTCTAATTATATGTTAATTTGATTAATATGATATAATGATTTAGACAAGATGAACTTACTGAGCGATAGATATTTATAAAATTAATAATTTAGATTATGATTTGCTTAAGGGTAAGTAAAAGCTTAAGCATGGGGATGTTTGATAGATGCTAATTTGATTACAATTATATACCCATAGTTGATATATTTTGTTTGATATTTTATAGATTTGTTGTTTATTTGGTACTTAATTCTCTTTAAGTGCATTTGTAGGTCATAATTGCCTTTAGGGACTAAAAGGAGAAGAATTTGGATGAAATCGTGTTATGTAATGAAGATTTGAAGCAACTAAGGACTTGCACAACCATATACCGTAACTATGTAAGTCTCTGTAAACATGTGAAGATTGAAAAACTTAAGTTTGGTCGTGTGGAGTTACATGCCCGTGTATCTTAATATACACTACTGTATATGTTGCTTGTGTAAGTCTTTATGCCACCGTAAAATTGCAAATTTAGGTTTTTTTTAATATACATGATGTTCTAAACACCTTGTAAGTCACCATGTATATACCCTAAATTTTACTTTAAAGGGACATGAGTGGAGGTAAAACTAGGAGAGCCAAAATTTTAAGAGTTTTTAAGTCGAAACCAACATTCAGAGGAAAAGATTTTAATTAAGGCACAAGGAAAACACGAAGCTAACATCAAGCAATCTAATAGAAAGCTACATCGAGTCCAACCTTACATGAAGATTCAATAGAAGAGAGAGAGATTTAGAATTATGTTTTCTTTGTTTTCTATTAGTTTTTCTACATGTTTGTTATTGATTTCGTTTTCTATAAGTAACTAAATGTGTTTATTGTCTAGGTGTGATGAACACTAAGTTGGAATAACAATATGTTTTAATCTTTTATTTAATGCAATTGTGTTGATTGATTTATAGCAATTCCATTATCTGCTTTATTCTTATTCTAATATATCCAAAATATCAGTATATGATTTTATTTCATATGATTGAGATTAAAAAATCCTCTTATATGAATAGATCTATCATAATTGTAAGGAGTTGCAAGCAAACCTGGAGATAGGTTAACATAGATCCTCTCGATTAGGGTCAAACTTAATAAAAGAATTCACGAATCGATAGTGCAATCCTAGGGGTTTTAGAGAAAGAGTTATGTTAATAAATTGTTGGGTTAGTTGTTAATATTCTTAAGAAAGATACTAATTTTCACAGTCTAATAACCAATAATATGATTGCATGATAAACGGTTAAGATATAATGATTTTTAGGGGATTTATCACCTAGACACTACTATTTGATGTTGATTTTTCTAAGTAATTTCTTCTGTCTTGCATTCATTATTGTTTCCAATTTTAGTTCATTTGTTTAACTTAATTTTTAATTAAAATCCAAATTTTGATTTATAGGTTAGATAATAAAAGGGTTATTATTAGTATTTATTGTCTTTGTGGGATCGACCCATACTTGTTTGTGCTAGCTACTTTGAGCCATACACTTGCAGTAAAATTTTCATGTTGACCTTAACCTTAGTCAATCAGGCATCCTAGGAATTGCTTCAGCTTTCATATCAATAGATGTTAAAGCAACTTATGATGGCCCAATATGGAATATTTCATCTTTGAAAAAACAATGGTTCAATTATGTTTCCATCTTCTTAACTTCCCAATTTTGGCTACAAATTTCATCAACCTTATTTATTAAAAGACAGATAATAGGCATTGATTTGACTAAAGAAAATATTAAAAATTTTATTTGAAGATTTTCAAACTATAGTTCATAAGTATGGTATTCATTCTTAAGAGACATCAACAATAAGCATCTAGCCACCATTATCTTTATAAATGAGAACATATTTAGAAATATGAAGAAGATCATTTAGATGAGTCTTATTGAGGCCATCTTTTCCTTAAAGACCATGAGAGACACTAAATTAGATTCATTCTTTAAACAAAGTTAAAAATCTATTCTTACATATCTTAAAACAATAAAAAAATGAATTACAGAAGACATAACTTATAAGGAGAATTACAAAAGACATAACTCATCAAGACAAAAAGGATACTATTTTCTTGGCAATGGTTCCATGGAGTTTAACAATGGATAGGTGCTTTAAAATCATGTGTGTTATTTATAATACAAGTTACACCAACCTAATAAATGCATATTAGAGTGTGAAGCTCTAATTAAATTTCTAAAAGAGAGGAACAAAAGTGAAAAAATCAAAGAGAACTTTTTTTGTCAACATTCATGTCTACAGGAGTTTGAAAATTGGAAAAGAGTAATGCCAAAAGTAACAAGAAGATATTTATAAATCTTCCAAGTGAAATATTTAGAAGGTGAGGTGATTTTCACTATATAGTTTTAGCAAATTTTCTTAATTCCTTATAAATATGATATGTTTTAGAATGTCATTTACTATAATGTAACTTTTTACCATTTAGAATTTTGTTACAAAGCCTAGGATTTTCATAACTTATCTTGTACAAAAAATTTATTATAAAAGCACGCGCTTTTTCTTATTAAAAAGAAAGCAAAAGCACTAAAGTCCTCCTTGTAAAATATTAATATGGGTGAATTATTTTAGTTTTCCAATTTTCCTCTTGCTTGTGTAAAAGTGTTAAATAAGTTGATCATGCAACAAAATTATTATAATTGGAGAACAAGTTAAATTATAAATTTGGGTTTCTAAGAGAGTAGGTTTTTGTTAAAAAGTTTACATGAGTTAGTCAACGGTTAACATGGTTTTGATGGGTTAACATTCTTTTACATTCACACAACTACTTTAATGGGTTCACATGTATTTGCATTTTGCATTCACATTTCAACAAAAACCTTCTCTCTCTAAAACAAGAAGCAATGTTAGTGAAATATGAAAGCATGAGCTTATGAAGAAATAAAGGAGGAAAAAAGAAAGAACTATCAAAATTGTTATGATTGGAGAAAAAAAAAAAGAGAGGTAAGAATATGAAATTGAATTAATGGAAGATATTAACAACAAGGATAATTCTTTTGGTGTGGAGAACTCTAAAAGCTTATAAGCATTAAAAAAATATTTTCAAAATCAATGTCCAACAAACTAATTAGCCTTTTGTCTAAACTTGAATTTCACAAATGTGTCAAAGCATGAGACTAAAGTCTAGAACTTGATCTAATAACTGTAAAAGTAACTTCCTAATTATTTTGAAGTTTTCTATACTTTTCTAGCAACAACATATGGTTGGCTGAAGTTGCTTCCCAACGATGAAGAAGTTCACTCCACCCTAGACCTGAAACAATTAGAGAAAATAAAACCAGAAATCACAATTTACCTACTCTCAGTGTTTAAGCAGAGCTGCTCCATTACTTGAAAAATCACTTTAGCATTAAAGTTCCCCACGTCCAAGGCTTTATCTTGAAAGGTTTTGAGGTTTTTCTCGGACTAAAGGTTATAAACAACTACAGATAGTAAGATAAGAAAAGTGTGTATGTCAAAGTTATTGGGCCTCGGTATTTAGTTTGAATGGAGTGCAGGTTTAAAAGGTAGGGAGTGCTTAGTTGAAAATGATTAAGATAGTGGAACCAAATGGATTTAGAAAAGGGGCATTCAAAGAAAAGGTGCCTAAGAGATTCATTTTCTGCAAAGCATAGTGAGCAATGGTTTGGGGAAAAGGTATAAAATAGTTGGTCTCTTGTTTGTAGCTTATTATGGAAAGCTAATCATAAGATAAAGGCATGCCTTGGGAGTCTACCTTGATACTACACCAATTTGTACCAAATGACTCTAGGAGAGGGGGCCCTCAATGAGGAGTATGCTGAAATGTTTATGTAGGTTTTAGTGGGGCTGGCAATCCATTCTAGTCTATCTGGTTGGGAAGCATCAGGTTGATAGGTTAAAGGTTCTAGCTTCCGAATGACCTCAATGATGGTATCTTGCCAGTTCCAGGTATTGCCAATGATAATTTCAGCAACTTTTACATTCATTGGGAGCTCTGAATTGTTAATAACCCTCAGGGTTGAGAGATCCTTCAGGATGCCTTGATGATGCCACGGGTCCTACCATAAGAAAGTGGTGATACCATTCCCTATACTAAATCTAAAGTGGTTCCCTAGAATATTCCTGACCTGAATTATTTTCCTCCTACTCTAAGAGCTATTACAAGTAGGTCGAGCACTCCAGAAATTATCTCTTCTAATAATTATGGTGTGAACCCATTTGACCCGCAAGTCTTCCCTATCAATGAAGAGGATCTAGATCCTTTTTCCTAACAAGATATTATTCCAACTGGAAAGGTGTTTGATCCCCAGGCCACCCTCCTTTTTAGGTCTACAAAAGATCAGACCATTTAACCTTTGCATGAGTTTTTAAGTCAACCTTCCCAGACCATAAAAAGTTCCTAAGTTTACACTCAATTTCTTTAGTAGTAGAAGCAAGAAGAATGAAATGGCTAGCCCAGTAGACCTGGAAGGTAGACAGAACAGAGATTACTAATTGGAGCGTACTAGCATAGGATAAAGTCTTATTAGTCCAATTGTTAACTCTGGAGTCTATTTTATCCAATAAAGGGATACAATCCCTTTTAGTCAATCTACCTATTAAAAAAGGTACACCTAGGTATTTCATAAGGAAGTGACCTCTTTTCAGGCCCGAGAGAGTTTCCAGCTGATTGGCCCAATGATTCATATCAAAAGATAAGAAGAATTGACTTTTATTAAGGTTTATGTCCAAGCTAGAGAATTTAGAGAAAGTGTTCAGGCAACTAAGCAAGACATTAACAGAGGTTATATCAGCATGGCAAAACAGTAACAAGTCATCAGTAAACAAAGATAGGAGAGTTTGAGAGTTTTGTATCTCCAATGAAATGTAAAAGTAGGTTCCCTAGATATTGAATCATTTAGACTCCGAGAGAGGACCTCCATACAGATAATGAATAGGTAAGGAGAAAGGGGATCACCTTGTCATAATCCTGATTTCCTACAGAAAAAATTTGTAGGGGACCCATTAATAAGGATAAAGTTTGAAAGAGTGGTTATACATTATGCAATCCATTTAATAAACATAGGAGGGAGTCCTATAGCATGGAGAACTGTGAGGAGAAAATCCCATTGAATAGAATCGTAGGCTTTTTCCAAGTCTATTTTGAAATCACAAGTTTTATAGCTATCTGAAAGATGGTAGTTTTTGAAGATTTCTTGTGCTAAGAGGATGTTGTCCCCTATACGACGATTAGGGATGAAAGAACTTTGGGTTGGACAAATGATGAGGGGCAAAATCTGTCTGAGTCTATTAGCCAAGATTTTTGTGATCACCTTATAAAGCATGTTATAATAAGAAATAGGTATGTAGTCGGAAATAGTGGAAGGTTGGATCTTTTTTGGATCCAGAGAGATGAAGGTAGAATTAAGCTCTTTAAGGAGCTTCCCATGTTGGAAAAAGCCTTGAATTTAGTGATCTCATTACCCATAATAGGCCAGGTATGTTTAAAAAAGAATCCATTAAACCTATCCAAACCAGGGGCCTTATTGGGATTGAAGGAAAATAAGACTTCCCTAATCTCCTGAGAAGTAACTTCAGCTATAAGAGTGTTTCTAAGGTGCTCAGGAAGAGGGTGAGAAAAAAGAGGAGTCACATAATCCTTGGCATGAGCTAGGTTTTTCTTTTTGCCTAGAGAGTTTTAGAAAAAATTCAGAAAGGTTTCTTGAATTACTTCTAGGGCAGTAATCCTTTGACCATTGCTAATAAGAAGAGAGTGGATTGTGTTGCGGTTCCTATTAGACAGGATGGAATTGTGAAAAAACTTAGTGTTTTTATCCCTCTCCCTAAGCCATTTAATACGAGAAGCTTGTTTGTAGAAGGATTCTTGGTCATTTAAAGCATTAAACAGGATTGTCATAGCCTCTTGCTCTTCAGAAATAAGCTTAGTCAAATTAGGTAAAAGCCTCATTTGATCTTGGATGAAATTCAATTTGGCCTGACAAGTCTCAACTCTTTGATGTAAATCTCCTACCTGGGCTAAATTGAGGGATTTAAGGGAAGCTTTGATATGTTTGAGTTTTGTCACAACATAGACATAGAAGTCCCTTGTGTATGAGAATTCCAAGCCTTTTCTATGGTTTAAAGGAAGTTGGACTGAGAGACTAAGAAGTTGGAAAATATGAAAGGAGAATGTTTCCCCTGAAGGGTTGTAGAAGTCCTTATCACTATTAGAGAGTGATCAGAAAATATTTGGATTGAGGATCTCACCAAAGGATCTAGGAAATTGAGAGTTCCATTTCAAGTTAAGATCCGATAGTATGGTAGAAAGAAATTATCAGAGCTCTATCTAGTTTTCTAGCTATATGGAGATCACCAGATTGCTTGTTGGACTGGATGAAAGTTGGCCCATAAGAGTTAAGGTCAAACCCTTCACAGTCCTCTACATAAATCCTAAAATCTCTCATGCCACTAATAGTAGATGAGCTAAGAGGATCAACCTCGTGAGGGAAAAGAATTGTGTTAAAATCACTTACCAATAACCAAGGGTGGTTTCCAACAGAAGGTTTGATGTTAGAAATGTTTTCCCAAAGAAGTTTCCTATGATTGAGGTTGTTTGATCCATAAATACAAGTAGCAAAAAAACCAGAAGCATAATTCACAAGAGACACTTCCAAATGAATCAATTGGTCATTGAACAGAATAGGAGTGCAAACAAAACGGTCAGGATTCCAAAGAACAACTAACCTAGCATAAGAAGTTTGGCCTAGGTTACTACAAAAGAGCCATCTAGGGAATATAGAAGAGCAGATAATACTCAAAAAGGAAAGAGATCTAATCCTAGATTCTATCAGACACATAAAAGAAACAGAAATCATCTTAAGAAAAGATTTCACAGCTAGCTATTTTTTATTGTTATTAAGACCTCTAATGTTCTAGAACCCTAAATCCATTGTAGAAGACAAAAGACAACAGTATTGTTTTTGATTCCTTCTAGATTTCCTACCTCTCCTACCATTAACGTCCCCCTCTGCCCCTACCATTAAACCCGAGCTCTGAGCTTCACTAGAAATATCAAGAACCACACTAGAGTTAGGAAAAGCAATAGAGTTATCTGATTCACATGTACCAGGACAGGGAGCATCTTCAAGGTTGACTGAAGGGGCATCCTGGTTTTGTTGTACTTCCTTGCCTTTATGCTATTCAATTGGAGTACCATCCAACTTCATTCCCTCAGGACTAGCTTGGGCCTTGGCAGGGCTTATCTTCAGGTCATTGTCCTATGGTTGGAGTTCACTAGAAGGTAGAGGATTATTGTCCTTTTTCAATTCAGCTTGTAACCCATTTTCAAAAATGCGACCAGTTGGATGCCATTCCTGTTTCTAAGCTGCCTTCTCAGGTTGCCATTCATATTCTATTGCAATTTTTTTGAAAAACATCTTGCCATCATCATCATAGGTTGCCAACTGAAAGGAGGAAGGCCATTTCTTTTCCAGATCCAGCTCTACACATAGTCTAGCAAATAGGATTCTAGACATCTTAGCTGTGTGAGAGTCCATCAACAGAGGGCATCCCACTGTATTGGCAATCCTACCCAGCCCCTCAGTGTTCCAGTACTCGTAGGGGATGTTGTAAAATTTAATCTAGACAAGTGCGTATCTCACATTCTCCTGCTCTCCCACATTTAAACTCCATTTTCTCAAGAACAGGAGCTTTCTTTGAATGTGCCATGGCCCCTTTTCCAACATTTCATTCAATCCACATTTAGAGTTAAAGTTGAATAGAAACTTGTTTGAACTGGTCACTAATATTTCAGTTAATCCATATGCTAACCATACCTTAGACAAGGATCACTGAACTATTGGGTAGGTAGGATGCTTACTAATGAAAATACTGATTAAAGCATTTCGAAGCTTCTCTTCTCCTTGCTGGGTTAGTTCAGGCGGTAGGATGACGAAAATTTTGTCTTCCTTGAGTTTCAGAGGATAATATGCCAAATCCTTGACACTAGAACCTTCCTCCACACCATCAGCAATAACGAATTTCTAGGTCCTAGGAAGAGCTCTAAGAGATTGTCGATCTTGATCAGGGTTGGGTAAAGTAGGCACTGGGATTTCAATTGATTGGTGCAATCCTAGGGACATCTTAATTGATAGGATGTTGGGGCAATTTGGGTTCGAGTTTTCATCGTTAGGGTTTGGAAAAAGGGTCGAAAGAGGGGATTTTTGAGGAGGGGAGCGAGCTAAGGGAAGACAAGAAAGGGAAGGTAGAGGAGAAGGAGACGAAGCCATAAAGGAAGGGGCTCAACGTTTCGATGATCGTCGAAGTATTGGGCGCTACTACCCTCTCACTCTCTCACATTGCTAGTCTTATTCTAAATGATTCTCTACCAGTAAGGTTAGTGACCACAACTTCTCTATCAATGCACAATAACTCATCGAGCTTTTTAATTTAAGAGGCTCAAGTTACATGTGAATATTTAATATCCAGATTTATATGGGAAAGGTTTGAAAAATTCTTTTACATAATCTTCCTATAGTCCTCAAACAATATTGAACTAATAATATTATCATAGTTCCATGATAAGATAAATGATATCAAATTTAAAGTCTTCCTTCTATAACTTCCTCACCTGCTTTTGAGACTTAGCCTTTTAACCTATCATGCTTGTGATCTGACCCTTTAATAATTTAACTTTTCTATTAAGCTTATGAAGATGCTTGAATAATTGTTTACTGATAACCTCTTTCTCCATTTTGAATGACTTAAAAGTCTTCATATACCTTTATAATTATTTTCTCAAGCTCCTTTTTCTACTTGAAATACTTGTTAAGTTCATAGTAGAATCTTTCATAGTGCCATAATTATAAAGTGATAACTTGAAAAAATAATACCAATTTAGGCCTAACAATAAGGTTACCAATATAAAATGGTAAGTAAAATTACCTTGGTGAGGTGCCTTTTAGAGAATGTTGATATGTTCGATAGTCAAGTCATCCAAACTTTGTTGACCTTTAGGGAAGATCATCTTGTGGGCTAAATCATACATACTTCCAATCTTACCAAAGATGACATTATTCTTCTTTAGGTTAAAGTTGGGAAAGAAATGCTCTTCTTCCCTTATATACCTATTGAGAATAAAAAAGAAAACCATATTATCCACTTAATGGGAAGAGTAAGGAGAAGGCTAAAAAGGTAAGAAGACAAAGGTGGATACAATAGAATTAGTTGGTTTAATGATAATGACTTCATCAAGTATGTTACTATCTACTTCTTTGTCTCTTTAGAAGATGGTGCTAACAACCCTCTCTCCTTTACCACCTTATACCTTGCTAGCATTTTTTTAGGAGTTCATAATTATAAAAAATACAATAGGGTTGATATATGAAAGCATTAAACAATATATATCAAAAATACAATAGGGTGGATGCTCTTCTATATGAGAAAACCATAAAAATAATTAGGCTTCATTTGTACAAAAATTTCTTCTGAAGCAAAAGATGAATGGTTATATTTTATAAGTTTATGGGATAGGAACATTAGAGAGGCGTTGTTTCTACTTTATTGTAGAAACCTCTCATATAAGCCTGTCTAAATAACCTTAAAAGTGTAACCCCTCTAAAATAGTGAGAATTTAACAACCTTGCCTAACACTTATGTTGTATTAATCACTTCGTGTTTCACATAAGCTTGAGTTCATAAACCAAAACTGTTTGAGTTTGTAGGGCACCTCCCTAATATAACAGGTAACAATAAACCTAATTAGCAATCTTTAAGGTTATGTGTGGTTTGATGTAAGGTTTTTAATGAAATGGAATAGAATGATTTATAATGGAATTAAATCTAAATGGATGTAATATTTGAAAATTGTTGTTTGCGAGGGATGGTAGGGTTCATAATGTAATATTGTGAAATGTGGTTTGGAAGATGGATGGAATGGAAACGTAATATATGTATAATAATAATGAATGACTGTTATATCCTTAATAGACAAAACATATATTGTTTTGCTGCTTATTATTAAAGTTGAGATTATAATTGGTATTATAAAAAATTATTGATGGCATATTAGGTAGTACATATTTATCATTTTACATTCCACCTAAACTCCTCAAATCTGAGGTAATTCATTTTTACTGTTTATGATGGAATAAGATGTACCCTCCCCTTCCATCACATTCCATTCTAATCCATTATAAACCCTCATCTTAAATGACGTAATAATATTACATTCCATGCCATTCCATTACTAACTGCCTTACCAAATATAACCTAAGAATGAGAATGTATGACTATGGATCAAACCTGTCATGTTCAATTTATTCTTAATATTAGGATGGAGAAGAAACCAACATCTACTTAAAGACATTGTAATGGAATCCTATACATTGTAATGGAATCCTATCTCATTAGGCCTAGGATAGCATATATGCTCGTCATTATCAAAGAACTTGAGTGAAATCACCTAAGGGATATTGGATTTTTCCGTTATTTTCTTAATTTCATCCCTAAGAAAATTATTAGGGTTTATAGATGATCTAAATGCTTTTCAAATTCCCTAGGCATGAAGTTTGATAATGGATTTTGTAATACAAACTCTTTTGCTATACCTAATTAAACTAACCTTAGATAACACTTTGAAAAGAGGGGTTGTTACTATGAGTGATATGGAGAGATTTTCTACAAACTTGAGGGACATAAGGTTATGGCTCTTTACAATTTGAGATTATTGAACTTACATCACTATGACTACCTAAGGAAAAACTATAAGAGCTATCAATTTTTCTCACTAAGCTACTCTTACTATCTGTACTACATTTATATTTCAAAACTTAATAATAAATGTAAAATTGTGTTTCAAAAAAAGAAGACAAGTTTGTGAATCATCTTAATGTTAAATCCTCTCAAGAAAACAAAATGGTAGTCAAAGAAATGGATGTTTTCTCTCGCTAACAATTCCTATAAAAGAAAAAAGTGATCCATCTTGCATGACTTATCCCTTATATAGAAGGATGAATGGTTGAGATTGGCATAAATTGATAACTAAGAATGAACAACACTTTACCTTCTTGTAGGAAATGGAAATGATTTTTTGACAACTAACATGTAACAATAAGCAAGTTTGTCAGGATTTATCATTAGTGTTTGAAAAGTGTAATTAGGTTATGATTGATTTATCCTCTGTATACTTATAATTCCCATTACCGAACAATTGACATACAATTTTAGGATCTTTTAAAGGATCCTTCTATTAAACCATCATATTACATACTTTGAGTGCCAAAATTTTTATTATAAAACACACTAGTTTTGATAACAAATTAGGGGACAAATGCTTAAGTTGATTTAATATGATCCATCAATCTTTTTCAAGCTTGTATATTTCCAATCTACATAAGAGGTCTAATTATCTAAAAAGGGTAAGTCTTACTATGGTATATCTAAACCATATAAGGAGGCAGAGTTATAATTAAAGACTAAGTTGCTTAGTAGAGGTGGGATTTAACTCTATTAAGGATATTTAAAGTCTAACTATACATCAAAGAAGGACCACTTATAAAAGGGGGATACCACAAGGTAAGTTTTCATAACCACAATTGTCAAACCCATATAGTGACCTTTTTGCATACCTAGCACCCTTCATTTTTACCAAGTTGATCATTGAAGTGTCTCTACTAGGTGTACCTTACTTGTAATTGTTACTCTTATAGACCTGCTAACTTAATATCAACATAATATGTTTACTATAAATTCATTATACATTAACTCCTATTTTATGAAAAAAATTGCAATTAATTTCTACATAATTTTTTTAAAGTCTTCAATTCAATTATTTGATAATGAAAGCAACACCATTTGTTGATCCATGAAATTTGAATGTATTGAATGTGAAGAAGCTTATCCAGTCTATTACATGGAATAAATGTACTTTTTCTAAATTATCCTCACATCTAGCTTTACAACTTCATCAATATGGACATATTTCAAGATTGAATTATTTGATTACTTTAGGATGGAAGTGGAAACCATTCATCGAATTTAAAGAGGTTATATGCTTAAAAGAATAATTTGTAATTCTTCCATCTTTTATATTAGTGATCTATCATCCATTAACTTACTTTAAAAAGAATCGATTTTAAACATTGATTGATAAGATTATTTATAATACTTTTTACTTGGTAGCTTTTATATGTCAATGATTGATGATATTGCATCACCTCCAAATAGCAATGCCTATTTTAGATTTCATGCATACTTGTAGATACTTCTATTTATCTTTTAACAACTTTCTTAAATATTTAGCAGACGTTCAAATTAGAGAAAAGGATAGAAAAGTTCGTATATGTAACTTCTCTATAGATAAACATGGGCTAAAGTTAATGATTTACATATAAGTATAACAACTATAATAAGGGCATTGGAATCAATCTTTAAAAAAATTTGAAAAGTAACAGATAAAGAGTTGCAAACACAACTTATTAAACTCTTATATGGTAAGATAAAATAATTGGTTTAGAACTATGGATGAATGTGAATATAAATCTAGTAAATGATGCACATATTTATGTAATCATTTTGAATTTTATTCTATATCTTAATAAAGATTTAAAAATAAAGTCAATATCACATTTAAGCCAAAAATAAAGTCATAATTAAAGTGATGTCTTTCAACCATTTTTCTTATGGAAAATTTTGTGATGAATTTCATCAAATTTTCACTCTTAAACTTGAGGTAATCATTAATAATTGGAATTCTTGCTTTGCTGCTTATATGCCAACCAAGTAGGCATAAATTAAATAACTTTTTTTGTTGGTTATATAAATTCATTTGTAACACTTCAAGTCTATATTGGTTTAATAATAACTCTAATTCAGGTTTAGCGAATCACATGTTCAAAAATAGTTAGTTAGGAAGTTTACTAATATTTTTTTATAGGTTTATAAAGACCCTATTTGGCAATCAGTGGATTGCATTAGCAATTAGCTAATTCTATCAACAGTTAGTTGACAACAAATTATATTAGCTGATTTGTCTAGAGGATAACATCAGTTGTTTATTTAAAGATATTTGGTAAAATTAGATGTTTAGTATTAGTTATTTATGTATATAAGGGCATGACTTTAAAAAAGGATTTATAAGGACATGAGTATTATATCTTAGTGTTTCTTTGAATATTCTCATAAGAATTTAAAGTTTAGATATTTAATTTCATAAAAACTA
>JAOQMP010107490.1:0-14457 GCA_027563575.1 Erythroxylum pedicellare
CGATGATGGTCACTCATTGAGTTCACAAAACTCACCCAAAATTTGCAAATATTTTTCAGGACTCAGAAGAATACCCCGTTAGGCAAACGGGAGTATCCCTACAGTATACAAGTAAAAGATAAAGGTCAGGATTAATTCACGTCTGCATTGTTCTCTTTTCCTTTTATTGAATTGTATAATTTTCGCATTTTTGTATCAAATAATGTATTCAGAAACCTTTACACAACATGTAAACAAATGTACTTATGTTGTAATATAAACACGTTATGACTAAAGTATTTTGAAATTGTAATGGGCCCAAGTGGAAAGTGAATTTTCGATGAGCTATGTATTGATTATTTTGCTATGATTGAGAATGTTTATGAAATAAAGTGGGCCCAATTTGGTTATTGATTTTTGCACTTTATGTTTGTGGTTTCAAAAAAATTTGTACTGAAATTTGAATGAATGAGTGTTCTAGCATGCCACCCTCGTGGGACACGAACTCGGATATCACCCGTTGATATCAGGTTTGGGTCTTGCAAGAGTGGGGTGCTGCAATGCTAGCTAAAAATGTTTGAAATCGAGTTAGGTGAAATTTTGAGAAATTAAAAGCAATGTAAAGAATTATTAAAAACTTAAAGGAATTTCTAAGTAACTACTCAATTAAGTGCAACCAAAATAACTATGTATATGACAAATTTATGCAATAACTATTTAAGAAAGGGGTGCAACAATTAACTAATTAAAAGTATTAACGTCAATAGGGAATGATTTTCTCTTAGAGAATGATATTTTTGCCAACCTTAATATTGAATTAGCTATCCTCCACAAATGAAAAATCCTAACCTTGTATATGAATTTTAAGAGTAACTAATCCCCTTCACCCAAAGGTGAATTAATCGATCTACTCTAGACATCACTTAGTGATCTCTTATTTAAGTTCTTCCTAGGGTTTCTTAAGTTCCAAACCCAACCTTCTATTTTCACCTCCTAAGTTTCTTTGGTCTCCCCACTCACAAGAAAATCCTAGCTAAAATTCCTTCAATCTTCTAGCAAAAGCCCCCTTTTTTCAAAGGTGAATTTATACCAAGCAAACTTTCAATAATATATCTAAGGAAAATCAACAAGTGTATGAATATTCAGTCATGAATTCCAGTAATGTTCAATGTCAAAGCATCACCAAAACATCAAATCCCTAAGAGAAATTAAAGTTCTAGCCACAAATCATCATGCTAAGCAATCTACAAGCATAAACCTTAGATAAACTCATGAAAGAATCGAATAAAACTGAAGAGCTTAGCTCCCAAACTGTTGCAGAACAACATTCTCTACTTCTGCGTGGTTTCTTTCTTCTTCAATGGAGGCTTCGTTGTTTTTGTGTCTGGAGGGTGCGTCTCTTGATTCAAGTGCAGGCTATGTTAGTGGAGAGCTAGAGTTGCATTACTTTTTCCCTTGAGTGGAGGTATGTATGAGTAGAGCAGGGGTTATGGTAGTGTTGAAGGTGAATGGATGCTGCATGTGTGGAGTGAAGTGAGGTTGCGTGGAAGTGACTGCTGGAAGAGACTGCTGCGTGTGTGATGTATAGAGGCTACTGCATTGGTGAGTGAATGGATGGTTACTTCATGTGTGAGTGAATGGGGCCTACAGTAGTGAGTGAGAGGATGGAGGCTGATATATGTTTTGTTGTAGTTGGATGTTATTTTTTGATGTGTGGAGGCCGCTATGTTGGTGAGAGAATGGAGGGTTGTATTTGAGTGGGGGGCTGCCATCATTGCTGGAGAGTGGAGGTTACATGGTTTTGCTTTTTTCTCCTCTGCGATTTGTGGCTCCTTCTTTTGTTCTCCAAAACACGCTAAATCTTTTCCCTTTTCTTCATGGGATACGCAACGTTTTAGTTAAAATGTTGAACCTCCTTTTGCTCTTTTTCCTTATGCTACTTTGTTCTTTCTTTTTTAAAACAACACCAAACCCTCTCCCTTTTTGCTTGGTTGGTTGCATTGTTTTTCTTTCTTTTCAAAACTAACGCTGGACCCTCCTTTTGTACGTTACATTTTCACCCAATGCATGGTCTTCAATTTGTTGTTGGTGTATGGCATTTTATGCATTCCAAATTTGCTATCTTTTTACTTTATTTTTCCAAAAAACTCCTAACACTCCAAGATAATATAAAAACAACAATTTAGCATAATAACTATCCCAAAATGCTGCACAATTCACCTACATTAATGCATCAAATAAAAGCATATCAGTATCTCTATCAAGTAGATGATTATGTTCTAAAAAAGACCAATAGCTGAAAGCCTTCAGTACATAACTAATACCAAAGACTAAGGGAGGGATCAATCATTATAAGCATAACTTATTGACTAATTAAATACTAATAAATTGGTAACTTAAGATAGAAAATGTTTTAAATTTTAGTTCACAACTATAATTAAATATTATGGTATTTTTATTACATTTTTTCATAATCAAAAACCAACTAACAGGGCAGTTGCATGCATTACACGTGTTAGCCACCTATCCCAACATATGGTGCCCGCAGGTGAGGACACGTGCAACACACCCGCCAACAGTGGTTAAAGCACATCAGTATGCATGCGGTGCTTACAACGCACACATCTGACACTTCCAAAGGTGCTTCAGGTGTGGGGGCTTTCAATGCACGAGCCTTAGGCACACGCGCAACCCTAATGTTAGTATACATTAACATACTGATATCAGCGCTACAGTGACTGCTAACGATAGAATGGCATTAGCACTAGGGAAAAAAAAAGAAAATTTCAAAATCCCTGTGAAGATGCCCCGAGGTATTTTGAATTAGTTTCTAGGTTGGGGGAATTCATAAAGTGTTTTTTTTTTAATTTTTGGATTAATTACATTGATAATATCACTCCAAGAAAAGGATTTAGGAAATTCTAAAGCCTTTTTTTGGTGAATTTTTGTGGTTTAAACTTCACATGAGGGAGACACTTAAGTTTTTCGCATCTCATATGATAGGTTTGGTGCCCAATAATGCATGATAGTCGCTTTGATTGAGTTTTTTTACAATAAAAGTCTCAAATAAAGTTTAATGATAATGTTTTCAACACTATTATGTGATAATTTGATTGTATATTCGATTTTTTTGCATTTATTGATGTTACATTTTCATATAGTGTATGTGCATACAGAATGTGAGGATAACATAAGGATGTATCCTGTGTGTTTATGGTCCTTTTGGGTATTGATGAGATTGTAGTCACCACATAGGTCTTTCAAATCAATATTTGAATTGTTTTGCTTGTATGTTAGGGGTGTCTTTGGTCTCATATTTAATTATTCTACATACAAGTGTTGGCCTTACATGAGATTTTCAAATGTGCATAAAGGCATTAGATGGAGGAAAGTCGTTGCTTGAATGATCTATTCGCCCACAGGTGGTAGTGTTATAAGAGTTTATGGTGTGTACTCTGATAAATTTTATGTAGATGTCTAATTGCATATATTATGTATTCAGCCCATACATGTCTCATTATATGTGTGATCAAATTCTCGATGAAGATATTATTTAACACTTTGAGTATCAATGCTATCATGCATTTGTGTTAATCTTTGTATTGTCTTTTCTTTACAATCACATTTTTTATCAATAATAATGTTGTCACCAATGAAACCATAACTAGTTTCAATTTTAAGAAAAGGAAGAAGGATGTTGAGTTTGCCTTGGAGATGGAGGACATCAACATAGCTATGCTGACAGAGAGACCATCTTTACTTACAGACATAAGCTTATAAGCTAATAAAGTTGCTTTTGCAATCTAGAAGTGATCAAACAAGATGTGTTATTTGACCATTAAGAGGTCAATCCCAGATCATCTGTTGAGTGGACTGTTGAACACCACTGTAGAGAAGGAGTTTATGGATAATGTTTCCTAAAGATACAAGGTCTTGGACAATGCTAATCTAAGTACCTTGATTAAAGATCTGTTCTCCTTAAGGTATACTAGAAAAGGAGGTGTAAGAGAATACATTATAAGGATGGTCTACCTTCAGAGTAAGCTGAAGGCACTGAATGTTCCAATTCCTAATACATTAATAGTGCACCAAACTCTTAATACTCTCCCATAATAGTTTGATATATTGGTCACTCCATACATTTCTCAGGATGAGGCTTGGGATATTAGTGCCTTGATTTCCTAGCATGTTGCAACAAAGGAGAAGCTCAAGAGCACTTCTCATACAACCTTGTATGCAGCTAAAGACAAGTGGAAGGCTAAGCCCCAAAAAGTTTAAGGTAAGAAATCCAAACCATCTTTGTATATACAGACTAGTTAGTCTAACATTGTAAAGGGTCCATAAGACTTGAAGAATATGAGGTGCTTCTTCTTTAAGAAAAAAGGGCATAGGAAATCCTACTAGCTTAAGGTTTATGATTAACAATTTTGATGATAACTGTATAATATTTCAAAATTTAAATTGAATTTATTTCCATATATAGGCAACGATATAATTCTTAAAAGGAAATAAAGTCATTGAATAGTTGCTTCCTTTCTTACAAGAACCTTCTTTATAAACTTACCTTTTTAAAGATGATTCCATGACATCCGGAAGGATCATACTCTCTAGAAGCCTTGACATAACATTCTTCTTAAAGTCTAAATATTAAAGATTTTAGCAGAGCTGATCTCAAAGATTAATCGATGGCTAGTTGAAGAAAATGTTTACTTAAGAAAGAGCTATAGCATTTGAAAAAGACACACAATATATAAGAGACAGACACGAGACTTGCAAAATATCTTAGAGCATTAATATTCTTGAAAGTTATATTAAACTCTTTATGCTTTAGAAATTGATATCACTTTATTAAGAGTGAATGTTAAATCCTTCATACATTTCTTGTTGATAGCTTGTACAGGCTAGCAAAATACTACTACTGTGGAAAATTAAAGAATCTTGAAAAATATACACTTGTGAGCTCAACGAGGCTCATCAAATTACTACTTAGTTTTTATAGTGAAATACTCAAGTTGGACACTTGGGACTGGACGTAAGTTTCGTTATAAGCCAAACTAATATAAATCTATTGTGTCATTTTAACATTCTATCTTACTTTTAAATTTTCGCATTATAAGTTTTCAAGAGGCCCCTTCAGTTTTTATATCGCAAGAGGTTTCTTTCAAAAGTTAGTAGGCTCTTATTGATTTAAGAGCCTTCTTTCTTTTTGAGGGTTGGAAGGCTCTTATCGATTAAAAAAAAGTTCCTATCATTTTGAGTGTTAGTAGGCTCCTTTTGATTAATTGGATTCTTTCTATTTGAGCATTAACAAGATCCTTTCAAAAGTTTATAGGACCCTTTATAAATTTATTTATTTTAAATAGGATCTTATTGATTTGAAAGCTTCTTAAATTTTTTATACACAAAATTCACCCCCTATTATGTGTGTTTGCTTTATCATTTAATATCATAGTGAGGTTTCACATTTTTTTTAAAACACGTGATAGATCATGAAAAACAATTTGAGAAGCCTTACAGGACATTCTGCTTTAAAGCTTATAATGAAAAAATTGAAAAGTAAGGAAGAGAGAGAAAATGACATAGTAGATTTATACTGATTCAGCTAATAACAAAGCCTACATTAAGTCCCCAAATTTTTCTTTATCATTTAGTATCAAAATGATGTTTCACATTTAATATGTTCTACAGCACATGATAGATCATGCAAAACAATTTGAGAGGCCTTAAAGGACAATATGTTTCAAAGCCTCCCTAATTCAATAGGAAAAACTCCTCATACTAGAAAGAGAGAATGACAATCTATCTTTAATCTATAGATATTGAAGTCTAGTAAGCCATCAAAGTTAGAGCTACACTTCCAACTATAGAAAACGTAGAATTATAGTTTGATGTTGACAGAAGAATTGCATAGCTAAATGATAAAGCAAAACCTCATATGATTTATGCACTATCCCTAGAAAAAAATATGAGAAGATATCCTGCTGCTCTATAGCATAAGAAATGTGGGATAAACTACAAGTCACCTTTGAAGGAACGAATAAGGTAAAGAAACATAGAATAAGCCTTTTAGTGCATCAATACGAAACTATTGCCATGAAATAATGAGAAACCATAAATGAATTCTTCGAATAGTTCAACAACATCATCACGACCTTAAAGAACTTGGGAAAGATATATCCTAATGATGAGCTCATAATGAAGATTCTAAGATCACTACCAAAGGAATGGAGACCTAAGGTGACAGCTCCAGAAACTGTAAAGGATCTAGACATTATTTCACTCAACTGGCTATGAGGAAATCTGATGATCCATGAAACCGAGCTTAGGCAAGATGAAAGATCCTCCTACAGATACATTGGAAAATACTTTGCTTAAGAATGACTCTGATAAGATATCTAGAGGAAAAGGTTGTTGGCCTATAACTTGAGAAAGAGAAATGTGCAAGGAAGATCTCATCTCTAGAAAAAGATCTTGCAAAGTTCGTTGATGGAAGGAACAACCTTAATGCACTACTTGGTAGTGGTAAATGCTTCTTTGATAAAAACTGGAATATGTTATAATGAAAAAAAGTATGTGGTCATACAATAATTTCTTTGTTAAATTGAGCAATAGTTATAGTCAAAACATCATGAACCTAAAATATGGTAGAAATTATAGCAATTCTCATTCATTTGATTTATGTTTCTATTGTGGTAAACGTGGTCACACTATTAATTCTTGTAACTTTCATAAAATTGAGAAATTATCTCTAATGTATTTTTGGAGATCGAAAGGTCAAGCTACTAACATGAAAGGACCCAGAAAAATTTGGGTACCTAAAATGAGATAATATTTTTCTGTAGATATGCTACAAAATGAAGACAAAAGAAAATCAATAAATAGTCGACAGTGGTTGTTCTAGACACATAATAATTGAAATATCACATTTCAATTATATTGAAAGAAAAGAAGGAGGTAATGTCTTCTTCACTGAAAAAAATAAAGCAAAGGTCACCAAAATTAGTAAAATTGGTGATTTTGACTCTAACTCCATTAATAATATCCTCTATGTTGATGGTTTGAAACATAACTTGTTAAGCGTAAGTTAGTTATATGACAAGGGTTGTAGAGTCATCTTCTACTCATCTTATTGTGAAATAGTCGATAATCATAATGATTCGTTGGTCCTAGAAATTAGAACATATATTTTGCTCAACTAGAAGGCATGTCTTCACAAAGTGTTTAGTGTTTTGTTTCTTTAAAAAAGGATTCGTTTATTTGGCACAGAAAATTTAGACATGTTAATATGAGCGTCCTTTCAAAATTTTTGAAGAATGAGTTAGTAAGAGGACTACTTACCCTTAAGTTTGAAAGCAATCAGGTTTGTGAGGCTAGTTTGAAAGGTAAACAAGTTAGAAGCAGCTTTCCTTATAAAAATACTGTGTCTATTAAACAATTGCTTGAACTTGTGCATATGGATTTATTTGATCCCACTAGGACTCAAAGTTTTGGTGGTAAATATTACAATTTTGTTTTAATTGATGATTATTCTAGATTTACATAGGTTTACTTCCTAATCAAATGAAGATGATTCTTTTGAATTTTTTGAGAAGTTTTGCAAAAAATTCAGATAAAAAAAGGATACTGCATTACTTCAATTTGAAGCGATCATGGTGAAGAATTTATTAACAAAAAGTTTAAATATTTTTGTTATAATAATAGTATGACTAACAAATTTTCACGCCCAAGGACTCTTCAATAGAATGGCATCATTGAGAGAAAGAATAGGACCCTAGTTGATATGGCCAGGACAATGATGTATAAAAGTGGCCTACCCCATGGTTACTGGGCAGAAGTGGTATCCACTGTGTGTTACATACTCAACAGGTTCCTTATAAGACCTATTTTAAACCCTATAAGCTATGGAAAGGAAGAAAACCAAATGTTGCTTACTTTCAATCATTTGGATGTAAATGCTTCGTTCTAAATAATGGGAAAGACAAACTTGAAAAGTTCGATGCGAGATCAGATGAAGCTATCTTTTTGGGCTACAATACTTCTAGTAAAGGATTTAGAGTTTACAACAAAAGAACAAAGAAGATAGAAGAATCAATACATGTAGTATTTGATTAAGCACTACCCTCGACAACCACAGATGATTCAGATGATGAAGAGCATCCTTTGGTTCCTAAAAATTCATAGACTACACCTACAGTTCCCTCAGAATCAAGAAGGTTTTTCCGAAGTTAGGACGGAGCAGGCTCCTTCCTCTCGGTAAGACCCTATGTAATGAAGAACACCAAGAAAATCGAGAGGTCAAGATACCCATCAATACATTCTGGGAGACCTCTCTAAAAGTCTAAGAATTAGATCTTCCTTCAAGAACAACTTTGTTGCCCTTATCTCACAATTAGAACCTAAGACCATTGAAGAGGCTTTTAATAATGAAAATTAAGTTTCACTATAAAAAAATGAATTGAATTAGTTTAACAAAAACAAAGTTTGGAATCTAGTACCTCATCTGCAAAACCAATCAGTCATCAAAACTCGTTGAGTTTTTTGAAACAAACTTAACGAAAACCATAGGATGGTAAGAAACAAAGCTATTCTTGTAGCTTAAGGTTATAATCAATAGGAAGGAATTGATTTTGATGAAACTTATGCGCCTATCGCTAGATTGGAATCAATTAGAATTTTACTTGCTTCGTATGTTATAAAAACTTCAAATTGTTTCAAATGGATCTTAAAAGTGCTTTCTTCAATGGATATATTAACAAAGAAGTGTTTGTTAAGCAACCTCCAGGTTTTGAAGATGAAAACCATCCTGATTACGCGATGAAGTTGACTAAACCCCTATATGGTCTAAAACAAGCCCCTTGAGCATGGTATGAAATGTTAAGTAATTTTCTGCTTGAGAATAACTTTGAAAGAGGAAAGGTAGATAAAACCTTATTTACTAAGACAAAGGAGAATGATTTACTCATAGTACAAATATATATTGATGACATAATATTTGGTGTTACTAATTAGTCCCTCTGTGAAGAATTCTCAGCATTAATGCAAGGGGAGTTTGAAATGAACATGATGGGAGAACTATCCTTCTTTCTTAGATTACAAATAAGGCAAATAGAAAAAAGGGATGTTCAGTATCCAAGACAAAGACACAAAGGAACTCATCAAGAAGTACCATTTTGAGAATGCCAACCTATAAGTATTCCTATATCTATTGGAATTAAACTTGATAAGGATGAAGAAGGCAAGGCTACGGATGAAAGGAAGTATAGAGGAATGATTGGTTCACTACTATATCTTATAAGATCAATACCAGACATTATGCTTAGTGTGTGTCTTTATGCATGCTTTCAATGAAATCCAAAAGAAAGCCACCTTTAAGCAGTCAAGAGGATCTTTCGATATCTTCAGGGAACTATGAATTTCAGATTATAGTAGATTATGTTAACATAGTTGGCTATTGTGATGCAAATTATGCAGGTAATAAAGTCGATCAAAAAAGCACAAGTGGTCACTTTGAATTTCTTCGAGGATGTCTAGTTTTTTGATCATGCAAGAAACAAAATTGCACAGCGCTTTCAACAACCGAAGTGGAATGTATAGTAGCTACCAACTATTGTGCTCAAATCTTATGGATGAAGCATCAACTCGAAGATTTCTCTCTTAACTTTAATCATATTTCTATATTATGTGATAATACTAATGCAATACATCTTTCGAAAATTCCTGTGCATCATTCTAAGACTAAGCATATAGAAATCAAGCATCATTTTCTTATAGATCATGTTTTATAAGGAGCCATCGATCTTTTGAATGTTGATAATGAAAATCAAGTAGCTGATATCTTCACTAACCCACTCTCTTAAGATAGATCTTGAGTGTTAAGAGAAGAGCTTGGTATGAGTAGACTATCTGATATTATATTTGTATGAATTTTCTATATTACTTATCTCTATATACATTAGTAGGATCCTTTTACTTTAGAAGGCCCCTCTTAGTTTTGAGAACTCCTCGTAGTAAACTCCTTCCTCTTTAGAAGGCTCCTCTCGATTTAACAAAGTAGTATATAGTGTCCTAAAAAATAAGTCATTCATGGTGTCATTTCAACATTTAAAGAAATGCGTGCACAATTCTGACAAGCGGCATTATAGGATTGATAGAAGATATGTAGATGATCCAGTTCCTCTTTTAGTATGTGGGACTATCCTTCCTCACTCAAAATCGACACTCAAAAATCATTTAGTACTCTTTAAGCAAGCTTTGTTCTTCTACTCATCCTCATTGTTCTTCGAAGTGATGCTCTTTATGGTCTGCATTCTAACTCTCTACTTTCATGTCAAATATTCTAAACCTCTCCCATCATTCTTACAATGGCACGAACTAAATCAAAAGGATAGAAGAAAACCATTGCTTTAACTGCTATTCATGAACAAACTCTCGTTTCTGAGTCTTCTTCTTTATCTCTACTAATAGGCCCTCTAAATACTCCTACTAACCTATCTCTGTTTCCTCTAAACCCCAAATTTCAGAAACACCCTTTTAGGAAACTCCAGAGGAAAGAAAAATGCAAATTTGGCTATGCTTTCCCTAGAATCAGACTCGGACTCCTTCTCTAGAAATAATGAACCTTCAGTCAGATGGCAATTTGCCTCTAACTCTAGTAGAGAAGAAGAAGAAGAGAAACAAGAAAAAGAATAAGAGAGAGAAAAAGAAGAACAAAAAGATAAAGAAGACAAAAAAGACGAAGAAGAGGAGGAGGAGGAAGAAGAAGAAGAAGAAGAAGTAGAAGAATCCTTGAGTAAGGAGGAGCAAACAAAAGAAGTAAGATTTCATATATCCATTGTTACTCTTATCATTCCTACTACTTCCACTACTCCACCATCTACTACTCTTAAAATGATCCTAAGTATAAGCAAGTGCTTGAAGTGCACTGGGTTGTAAACGATGATGGATAAGATGAAGAACCGACTCCATTATTAAAGAGACCACAGATTAGAGAAAGTATCCCAAAACAAGCTCTATAAGAAGAAACTGCTGAGACAAAAATGGAAGAAGAAGAAGAATCAAGGGAAAGAAAAAGAGAATAAATACGAAAAGGCAAAGCACCTTTAGTCGAAGAAAAGAATGAGAAACAAATTGTTAGGGATGAACAGTTTTTGAAGAAACCTTTTATGAAGAAATTTGTAAAGCTAAGAGAACAAAATCAAAGAAACTCACTGTACTCCAGAAAGCAAAATCTTCAGTTCTGATAAATTTGTTCTAATTGATGTAACTTGAAGCAAGGTACAAGATGTGCTACGAGAGAAGAAAGGTGGTACTAGAATGTATCTTGCCTCCCAACCTATTTGATGATATCAATAATCTCATCACACCTTTCCTTCTTGCTATTGGTCAGAAAAACTTTTTAAATTTGGACGAAATGGTTTGTGATGAATTAGTAATTATGAAGTTTATGGTGGACAGGGGAAGTCATAAGAATACCACTGGTGCCTACCGTATGAGATGTTTTGACCAAACTTTTTGCTTATTTTGAAGTGCCTTTTGACAACCTGAATTCGTATGAGCCTACAAAGTTCAATTCTTTAATTCCCTACCATTTCTATTACAAGCTAAAGGATAATATGTGGGTAGAGAAGAAGACAAAAAGAGAAGAAGACAAAAAGAGTAGTAGATCTTTTAAGTCTTACATCACAAAAGTCAACTCCTTTTCCTCTCCAAAACTCCAATGATGTGATGCTTCAACATCTGAAAGAAATTCTTTCCAATCAAGATCAATTGCACAACTAAATAGACAATATATAAAAATATATTCATAACTTACAAATGTTGCTTAGAAAAACATCTAATTAATGTCTTTATTTTTTGGTTGGTCTGTTTTTACATACTTATGATCTTGTTTGTTGCCTTAGTCACTCTTCCTCTTTATTTGTTTTGATAATGACAAAGGGGGAGAATTAATGATATACATTGCCTTGATTATATATTTTCAATATTACTTTGATGAAATAATTGCTATTGATGATATATTCTACTGAAATATTAACATCAGTGATAAATAAACAGTAGGCTCTTTCTTTTAGAAGTCAAAATCCTTCTAAATATAACGAGTAAAGTTTACAGACATCTTTTGAAATTTATTATTTATTTAAAATTTGAAAATATATCTATTATTATTTTTTATTGATAGTTGTGCATTAGTAAGTGTTTTCTAAGTATTTAGTATGTGTTTCTTGCATATAGGTTAGTATTATTATGTTTTAGGACTTGTTTTGTGTGTTTTTGTTTAGTTTGATCTTCATGGTTGTTCTTTTGTTTTTGATATTGGTTTAGGGTAGGAATTGCTCATTTTGGTGTAGAAATGGAGGGTGGACACCTTTATGATTGAGCTAGGGATAAGAGAAGAGAAGATAAGTGAAGCTATTGAACAAACAAGAACCCATGACTGTGGAAAATGGCATGTTTCCCACGATCGTGGGAAATATATGGAGAAAGTTTATGTCAAGATAACCCACGATCATAGGAAGCACACATATAATTCCCAAGATCGTGGGAACTGGAATTCAAAGGGACATGCAAGTTTCTTGTATTTTTTAAGGTTTTCATGACTTTATAAGGAAAAGAATTATGAGCCATCAGACAATCATGAAATTTGCTTCCTGGAGCCAAAGGACAGAGCTAGAGCCTAGAGATAGGTGGCGATTCAAGGTTTGATTTTCGATTAGGTAAAGAGCACCCAGTCATTCAGATTTTCCACATTTCGGAAAAGAAGAGGATGAGCTACCTCGTCCAGTTTTATTTCAATTTCTTTCTCTTCTAGCATGTTTATCATGAGTTATTTGATTATTAGGGATGTTATGGATATTATGATTGTATAAAACAATTTTTAGGGTTTGTTGTTTGAACTATTTGTGAACCTTGGGTTATCGATTTAATGATATACATGTTTTTGTTATTTTTTGTGCTTAAATCTTGCAATAAATCGGGAGAGTGAGGTTGGTAATCTATGTTAATTATACAATAAGAGTTAATGATTATAAACCTATAAATAACAAGTTATTGATTTAGTAGGAAGAGATTTCTATAGATCAATACATTGCCTATAGGATAGCTTCATATCTAGTTAAATGCTTAAGAAAGACTTTGCACATCGAGAGATCCCAAAGTTAATTCTAATTTATTTAACCAGTGACATTTAGTTACACTTTGAGAAAGGGTAGCTAGAATTTTAGGAAATCTTGGGTCAAGCATAAATTGAATAATCAATCAGAGGGGTGTAACTAGAGATAATGGCAAGTCCTAATGTTTAATCTTGATTTTCCTCCAAATCTTAGTTTACGATTTTTGTTTAGGTTGTGATATTTCCTGTTATTTTTAGTTTGTCTTTATTTTATTTTTTAAATTTGAGTGAAACGATTTCTTAAAAAAAGAACAACCTAAATTAAGTGGTGCCTAAGAACAATCCTTGTGGGATTGATATCCACTTCCAACTACAAGTACGATTCATATACTTGTGGTTTTGAGCGTAAAACTAGTAGTGTGTTTTGCATTCAACAAGTTTTTGGCACTATTGCTGGGAATTGTTTGTTTAGCATCTTATTTATTTTGGGTTACTTTAGTTTAAGAGTTTTTGATACATTTCTTTGTGTCTTTGTAGGTGCATGAATACAAGGAACAAGTGAAGGAATACTGAATTTCGCAACGAAGTGTTAGTAGATATCATAAGGCACGAACAATAGTTGAGAAGAGCAAAGTGTCAAGACATTATACAAAGAAATATGGCAGAAGAAGGAGAACAATTAGGGGATAAAAGGACACTGATGGACTTTATGAGACCAGGATTTAGTCCTCAAGGAGTTATAAGGCCAGTAATTCAAGCTAACAATTTTGAGATCAAGCTAGCACTCCTTAACATTCTTCAGAGTATTGTACAGCTCTATGGGTTGTCCAATAAAGATATCAACACCCATCTTGTCAATTTTTTAGAGATATGAGACACTTTTCGATTTAATGGGATGTCTGACGATGCCATAAGGTTGCGACTATTGATAGGTGCTTAGTTGACTCTTTGGGTTACTCCCTTGGAAATCAAATCAAAAAATTTAATTCCAAGGATTGCAATATAGAATGCAACCTCGGGTCGTCTTACTTAATTGGAACCTAATGCAATGGACCTAAGCTAGCCTAAATGTCATGAAGTGTAAACTAAATTGGTTAGGAAGGGGGTGTTTCGTTTTTTTTTATATAAAACTAAGAAAATTGAACTAAATGAAAGAAAAGTGTATATAAAGTATTTTTGGGATTTTTGGGAATAGAAAACAAAAAGATAAAACAAACGTTCAAATAGTGATAGGATCCTCTTGAAAATAAGCTTTGGTTATCATAGTTAGAAATTTATCTTTGATAGGAGTATAAATCACTAAGTTTCAAATGGGTAAACCTTAAAGAACTCTTTAAGTCCAAGATCTTAATCAATGAACTCCATTTCTT
>JAOQMP010107571.1:0-14448 GCA_027563575.1 Erythroxylum pedicellare
TCTTTCATTTGTTGAAGGCAATTCTCTACTCTCAATCTCCTCTTCATCTTCTCCCTCATCTTGATTTCTGAACCTCACTTGTTTCCCATTTCGGAGGGTTATTGCATTTAGACTCTTGGGGTTCAAAATAGTATTAGAGGGATTAGTTCCACTGCTTCTTACTTAGTTCTCACTCATGTTGTTAGATAATTGAGTGACGTAGGAGTTGATATTCTCAGCCTTCGTATCCTATTGCTCCATTCTCTTTTTTAGAGAATTGAACCAGACATCATTTTTAGAAGAATCCTATTGAATGAGAGAGGCTATTGCATTGAATTGGTTATTGTTTGAAGTCTTTTCCTCCTTCATCAATGCCATCATGTTACGCAAAAGTTAAAAAGTGTCCTCCTTTGGTGGAACATTCAGAGCTTATTGTTGGTTGTAGAACTGGTTTGTTGAAGTAACAGCTCCTCCACCTTGTTGAAATCTATTTGGACCTCTTCCTTCTTCATTCCTCCAACTAAGCCTAGGATTTGCCTTCCATCCCTCGTTGTAGGTGTTAGAATAAGGGTCCCATTTCTGATTGGGTCGACCCTGATGTACAACGGACACCTCTTCATAATGATCAGGGAAGACAATAGATATGTGCATTACTGACCCACAAGTATCACAACTGGGCGCAATGAGATCCATAGATGATGTTGGGTGATGCACACTTATGTTTTTCAGTTCTGTAGTGATGAAGGACAACTATGAAGTCACTTTACTATCCAAAGAGTCAACTTTAGTCTCCAAACTTTCCATTCTTCTGAATTGGGTTGTCGAAGTTCCTAACTCATGTACACCTCTAGTATCTCTAACATTGTACTGTTGGTGATTTAAAGCCATCTTCTTGATTAGATCCCATGCCTTCGAAGCTGTGAGGTCAATCAAAGAACCTCTAGATGCCGCATCCAACATACCTTTATCCTGACTTTTCAGCCCATCATAAAAATATTTTCTGAAGGCCAGAAAATATTTCTCTAGGAATGCCTTTCGTAGATTAGCGCAATTATGGTAGGCATTTGCCACATGTCTTGGGAGGCTCATATACTACTCCCTTGCTTTTCCCTCCAAGGATAGGTGAAAAACCTTCCATAGTACTTGATCAAGTGAAGCTCCCATAGGTTTCATACTGTGACAAATCATGGAGAAAGATTGCAAATGGATGTAGGAATCTTCTCCTGTCAAGCCATGAAATTTAGGAAGAGAGTTAATAAGTAATCCTTTAACTTTAAAATTCACGTCAAAATTAGTACAAGTAGCAATAAATGGGTCATAGTTCACATCAAAGGTAGTTGCTTCCCTAATGGTCCTTCTTCTTTGATTTCCGTTATTCTTACCAACTCGCTCCTACTCCCCATTACCTCCATTATCACCATTCCTAGGTTGATTAGCATTAAGGTTAAGGTTTTGCAGAAAAGCTGGGTTCTCAGCCATTATCACTCCTTCTAATGATTCACTCTGATTGCTTGGTTAACTAGATTCCTCTTCAATAACTACTTTGCTTTTCTATTTTTCTTTGCTCTCCTTTTTAATTTTTCTCAAACGTCTCTCAATTTCAGGGCAGAAGTTTGGCTTTCCGGGGCATGCACGGGAACAATTCAAATGAAAATAAAATGTAACAAAATTTACTTACAATCACACAAAGTCAAACAAAAGAATGAGATGTGATGGATGCAAGTGTGTAGGTGTGTGAAGGTATATATGAAAGTATGTGTGTAAGTAAAGTATGTATGTGTCAAAAAACAATCAAGAAATGTTCAAAACTAAGTGGGTGTAAAAATGCTAAGTATGAAAAATGCAAAAAGTTCAGTATACTTTTTGTTTGTGTTTTCAAAATTTTTATGCTATGTAAAGAAAATGAAATTAAATACTATTGATAAGTATGAAGCTAAACTATCTAGAATGCAAGCTAAATAAAAGACTCCTATCCTCACGTAGCAGCAAAATGACCAAAGCTAACCTAGAGAATCAATTGATTGGTTCCCGGCAACGATGCCATTTTGATCCGGACCTTAGTTTATACCCTTAGAGGTCAAATAAAAAATATAAACCAAGGATTGCAATATAGGATGCAATCTCAGGTCATCTCACTTAATCGGAACCTAAAAAATGGACTTAAGCTAACCTATATGTCATAAAATGCAAGCTAATTTGGTAAGGAGGGGTCTTTCGAAACCTTAACTGTATTGAATGGACTTGTAAGAAAAATGCGTAAAACATATTTTTTGATTTGTGGGAATAGAAAATGGGATGATTAAGACAAATTATCAAATATGGATAGTATCCTCTTAAAAATGGGATTTGCCTATCATAGTTCAAAATTCATTTTTTAATGGGAGTGGAAATCACTAAGTTTCAAATGGGTAAACCTTAAAGAACTCTTTAAGTCTAAGTTCTTAATTAATGAACTCCATTTCTTAAGACCTTGTTAAATGCCCTTAGTGCGTGTAGTGGGTAAGTCAATGCAATAAGCCGCTTTAGGATCTAAAATCAACTCAAGATCAAAGACAACTATGCAAGATAAAAGAGATTCAACATCATAAATGGACATATATGAGACTTCATATATTTATTGCTCAAAGTTTTACGTCAACAATCCAAACCATACATTGAATATCCAATACTTGATTAAACACTAATCAAGAATGTGCAATTAAAATTACAAATCCTAAACCTAGGATTTTATAAATCATAGATGAACATGGATTAAGTTACTCCCCTTTTAAGCCTATTGAACTCCAGCCATTGCTACATCTTCAGGAAGAGAGAGGTGCCTAGCCATGCATAGCTCCATGAGACTTCATAACCAAGAACCTACTGGAGATATCCATGGTAGCAGTCGACGATGGAAAGTGGAAGAAAATGGTATGGATGAGAGAAGACGATGGTGTGTATGCGTGAAGATGGAGTTGTATGTGATGATGAATAACAGTATAGAGGTGTCAGCTCTATCTCTTTGTTGTAAGTTAGCCTAAAATAGATCCTTTTCATAAAACGAGTTGATGGATCGAGTTGCTTAATTTGCCAAAAATGGTCTGGTTCTGTGTCAATTTGAAGGTTTTTCCGCGAATACAGGATAAGTTCACCGCGGCGAACTTTTCCCGAAAGATTTCTTCAGTTAACTTCATCTTCCGATGTGGCACAAACATTATCTTCGCCGCGGAGAACTTTTCCCGAAAGGTCTCTTCAGTAAATTTTTATATTTCGCTGCAGCGAAACATCAACATCACCACAGCAAACTTACCTATTGCCCTCATTGACTTGTTGACTTGTGATCTTGATCTTCATTCTTTGGCTCTACTTATTGAATCTACTACAATGAAAAATAGTAGTTTGCAGTATCAATTGTTCTAAAAAAATCAATTTAGGGCAATTACTAATTATTTGTGACAATTTTACCCTCAAATTACATAAATTTAAATTAAGCACAAAATCTGAAAATAAGAGCCAAGAAATATAATAAGAACCATGAAATTGTCACCCATTGATATAGGAAACTTGGGTTCAATCACCGAGAAAAGTACTTACAACATTCAAAATATCATTTCGTGTTGCTATAAGATACATGAAGCAACCAACCAGGCTTCTATAGTATCCCTCATTAACTTTATCAACACCATCTTCCTTACACAACTTCTCCATTTGATTCATAGGAATGCTTACTTCCTTGCATTCTTTAAGCTTAAACTTCTTCAGGATATCCTTAGTATACTACTTCTCGCAGATGAAGATTTTATGCTCAGCTTGCTTAATTTCCATTCCAAGAAAGAAGGTCATCAGACCGAGATCTGTCATCTCAAAATAATTCATCATTTCCCATTTGAACTTCTGAATCAACCATGTATCATTTCTTGTCAGCAGATCACATAAAGAAAAAATATCAAAACATCATGTCCCTGTCGTTTAACATAAAAAGTAGCCTTAGGCAGACTTTTTTCATAGCCTAAGCTCAATAAGTAATCATCTATAATCGTCTATCTTATTGTACCAAGCTCTTAGTGCTTGTTTCAAACCATAAAGTGCTTTCTTGAGAAGAAACACCTCGTCCTCTTCTCTTTCTTCTCAAAACCTTCAGGCTGCTCGGTATAAATTTCTTCTTGCAAAACACCATTTAAAAATTTTAACTTTACATCAAGTTGATACACTCTCTAATTCATTTGAGTTGCTACAACAAGTAAAAGCCTTATGGTGTCCAAACGAGCAACTGGTGTGAAGGTATTCGAATAGTCTATGCCAAAAACTTAAGCATAGCCTTTCACCATTAGTCTTGCCTTGTGTTTATTAACAGAACCATTAGCATTTAGCTTAGTTTTATACACCCAATTGACTCCAATCACCTTTCTGTCTTAAGGCCTTTCCACCAGGATCCATGCCTTGTTCTTTTCAATCATAGATAACTCCTCGTTCATTATAGTTATCCAACTTTGATCATTTTTTACTTCCTCATAATCTACAGATTCACTCACAGCAATGCTGCACCTTTCATAACTATTAGAGATTGGTCTAATACCTCTTACAGGAACATCAACTACTATCTCAATCTACCGATTCTCATATATATATTCTTCCATGTTTGAAACAGGAAGCTTGAGCTTCAGATCTTTTGAGGCTTGATCCATCTTATTTGCATCATCCTAGTTCCACTCTTCATCTTCCACAAAATGCACATCCTTACTAACAACAATACTTCTAGTTTGTGGTTGAAAGACTTTACTGACTATACTATAGCCTATAAAAATACTCGGTGATGCTCTTTTATCAAGATTATCTCGCTTGCTTTATAGAACATGAGTGAAACACAAACAACCAAATACCTTGAGAAATTTCAGAGATGGTTTGTAACCATATCAAGCCTCAAATAGTGTTTGGTCCTTCACTGCTTTTTGTGGGAAGCCTATTTTGAAGAAAAACAGTAGTATTTGCTACCTCAACCTAGAATTTCTTTGGTAAATTCTTCTCATGTAGCATGTATCTTGTCATCTCTAAGATGTACCTATTTCATCTCTAACTTACTCCATTTTGTTATGGAGTGTAAGGGGCTGTCAACTGGTGTTCAATGCCTGCATCTTCACAAATTTGGTTAAACTCCTTCCCGTTATCAGATCCCACAATTTGAATTCTACAGTCACTTTGGTTTTCCACCATTTTCTTGAACTTCCAAAACACTTTAGCCACTTCTGACTTGAATTTCAAGCAAAATATACCCCTACATTTTTAAAAATTTCCAGTACTGATCGATATTATGAATACCATAAGTACTGACCGATATGATACAAAACATGCCAGTATAAATCGATTTTTACATCCAGTACATAAAAATCCCTACCTTGTATTGTTCCCTAGCCAGTATGGTACATACCACTCAGTACCAGCCGATGTGGAATTAAACAGAAATCCCCTATAAAAGGAGCATAATTTTTCATATTCTTTGAAAGTTCAACTAATAAATGCAATTAACTTCCCTTATTGAGTAAGAATTAACAAATGGATCATAAAATTTTGGCATTGATAGAGTTGGTATAGACATGACTGCTTCCTTAAGAATGGTGAATGCTTTTTCTATCACTTCAGGCTATCCAAGATTACTTTTCTTTAACAAATTTGTGAGTAGTCAAATGAAGATGCCTAATTGTGTACAAATTTTCTATAGTATCCTTTAAGGCCTAAAAGTCCATATAATTCAAAAACATTAACAGGTTTACACTATTTAGTTATTGGTTCAATTTTTTATTATATCCAATTTTATGTTATACATTTAATAATATGATCCAAGCACTCTATTTATTGTTACACAAATTCACTTTTGTTTATTTTAATAAAAATTAATTATTCTTCAATATTTCAAATTATGTTTTAAGATGTTCATATTGTATGGTTTACTTGGAGCTTTAAATCAAAACATCTTCAAACAAGACTAATAAGAATTTATAGGTAAAGACAAAAATTTGAATTTGTAATAGAATGAAATATGGATAGGACATTAAAAAGACTAAAAAGCATGATTTAGAATTTGCAATGGCAATTATGAATAAATAATAAAATCTCAAGAACATCCATAAGATGTACCCGAATGTGATGATAACCAACTTTTAGATCATTTTTTAAAATTAAGTTACACCATAAAACCCGTAGAAACATTAACTATAAAAATGAGAATTACTATTTAATGGTTATGATATTAAAGGCTTTATAGTCAAAGAAAGAAATGCTATCTTTTATCTTTGTTTTTAACAAATAAAATACGAGAGGAAAATGGAATAGTGTTTGATCTTATAAGCCCATATTTTATTATGTGATAAATTTTGTTTCAATTTTAACCTTTTGAAAATTATACATACATGTAGGGTTTTACATTTATGGGCTCGATTCCATCCTTGAGAGCAATTAGGTGATCAATTTCCTAGTTAGTGAAAATTATTTTAATTCTTGGAAAAGATCCTTAAGAGCTTATAACATAAATTACAAATTTGGATGGTAGACTTGTGGTATATGTAACACACCACTCTTATAGTGCATATTCCCAAACGTAAAGACGATATTCAAGAATATACTCTCCAGGGATGTGCAGTAAGACTACCAAAATAACATATTACAACTTTTCATACATCAGACATATCTTAAGCAACTCATATTTCATTTGGGCCCATTTCAATACAAACATATTCAATCAGAAAAGTCATTACATTTCAGAATTCATGTGCGCATAATACAACAGTTGCGAAATGCAATGCTTAATACAAGTTAATTGAAGACATATGTAGGTGCTAACTGATCCCGACCCCTAACTCAGCTCATTTGTAGTGGCTGAACTCCAATTGGTCTAATTGGATAACTCCTCTGAACCTAAAAAGCCACATGGCAATTTTTTATGATTTTTGCGAACTCAACGAGTGAACCATCATTGATGATCTCACCCAAGGCAAATACATAAATCACATATATTCATTCAGAACATGTATAATCCAAATACTCACATTATCATAGCACATCATGTTATCATTGTGAATTCAGAACCATACAGGTCTTTATACAAATGTAGATGCATATGAGACTCCAGATTTGTTATTATTGTTATGACCGGGTGCCTTTCACATACATATACAGATAATGGCCCATTGGGCTCAGTCATAACAGAATCATGAAGCATAGTTCTACGTGAAGAAACAGAAATCACATAGCAAAGCTCTACGCACAAGCGCTTTCATACTGGCTACTCTAGTCACAATGCCTTTATCTGAGCATGCATTTTATGAAATGCATTAAATACAAAATATGCCATGTATAACAGTCACATATGATGCACAATTAGAATCTCATAATCATCGGACTTAAGTCTGGCATTCAACTTCCGTTGAGAATACGAATATCAATTAGAAATTCAAAGCAATTGGTTCACTTCCAATACATTCTTGAATATTAAACTCCTCAGACCTTAAGTTCGGAATTCATAAACAAAGCACAAATAGATAATAATTGAAAGTTAAACAAATTCAATCAATCCTAGGAAAATCATCTAAGTTAACTCACACTACGCTCCAATATGCTATTGTCTAGATGGTCTGGGAATGTCTGACTAGTGTCCAATGTGCTCCTCTATATCATACAAAACACATTGACATATATCACACTTTTGCATAAATGTATAAGTATTCCTTTATGCACATCTATGCATAGAAAATATGCACAATGCATGTTCAATGATAATTTTGGGTATCTTATTGTGATTCTTTTCATCATATCATTCATATATCAAAACCCTCATAAATATAATTTGTACTTAGGGTTTGGATCACAATAAAACAACATGAAACTAATTTCGTAACTCAATTGATCATTTCAAAGTTTTCTAACAACATCCTTTCGGGTCAACTTTGCATGATCATTTTGATATGGTAAATGATATAATTAGGCAACATTTCCTTCTAGAAAGTCGTTCTCCAATTTCTTAAGTTTCTAATGACACTAAGATCATACAATTTGATTCAGTACTCTAAAATTTATACTCAATTTACTTTGTACTGTTCTTTGAACTATAACTGTACCCTTTATTTAACTTCAAGTCAAAATTTGAAATTCTTAGAGATAGAATTAAAATTGGATCTCTTCAGAAAATTGTAGCCTTATGTCGTTGGTCCAATTTAAATTAAGAATCATTCCATTTGGGTGCCTACTGATCAAAATATAGTCAAAATACAGAAGTGTGTTCAGTGAAATCATCCCAGTTATCATAATCCAGTACTCCTTAACATTTTCATCTTAAATTAAACAATCAATACGTTTCATATGGTTATAATTTTTGGTGCAGATGAATAAAATTATGTTTTGATTCGATTGGTTTAAGTCTCATGTCATCTTTTCTATCTTTATTTAGGCTCCAACTCAACACAAACAAGTCAAAATCTAGAAATCATCATAAATATCAAAAATCAAATTCTTATTCATGTATATCTCTGATTTTTCTGCATATTTTCTATCTTTTATCTCTTCCCATTCTCATCAACACAATCACTTCTTTTAACTCATCTTTATATCACTGATATCATTAAACTTATTTAAATCCATTTATACCAATACTCAATAGATTCACATATGAACAGTGAAAGGCAACCTTAAACGTATTTCACAGAACAAAACAGAGTATATATATGTATATATGTACTCTGTTTTGTATTCCTTGATTTTTCATGAACTTCTATATCATTTTCATTTTACTCCAATTATCACAAGTATTTTATTCTAATACATGCATTGTCAAAATATCATTTATAAAATCACAAAGCTTAAAACTCAACTTTCTTGAGATAGCTAAATTTTTAGAAAATCAATTTTCGATGAATGGATGATCCTTGAGATTTTAACAGAAATCAAACTCTCTCTCTCTCTCTCTCTATGAACTAAAATTCTTACTTGATGTAAAATTCAATAACCAATTTCAAAACAAAAATAGCTTGGTGTTTTCAGTGTGGATGAAGAACAACGTAAGTGAAGAATACACAAGCTGTAGAAATTTCCTTACTAAACACATAACTATGTATATTACACTCTCACTGCCAAATGTCACCATGCATGTAAGTCATTTGTTAATATTTAATCAGTCCACGTGCCATACTAAAATTGGTCCAATTCCAACATTTTTTTGTAGTCCAAAAATACCCCAAATTTCAGAAATTTCCTAAAATTTACCAAAAATTTCGAAATAATCATAATACTCTGCAAATAAATTTTCACCACAATTAATCCACATTCATATTTTAATCACATTAATAACTCAATTATACCCAAAAAATGTCAATGAATACATATACAATCATATTAACGTGCAAAAGTCAATATTCTCGTGTATGCATGCCATATGTAACTTAAGCATGATATGCATTTTCTAATTTCTCAGTAAATTCTCATAATCACTAATCTTGCCTTAACATGGATAACGGGATGTTACAGTATGTCTACTTTTGATGGTTGCAAGCAAAAAACAAATATGGAACCCTTTACCTAATATCTTTGTACAAAGCTTTTTAAAAATGCAACTTGAATGGTTTACTCATATATCCCTTATAGTCTTTCAAATTGGATTTTGCCATTGAACTTCATCATCAAAGTAGATTAAGGACTTACGCTTTCAGTTCCTCAGTAGATTCTATCTTGAGAGTTTCGTGTATACACAAGGATCCCCCTTATGTAGCTTAAACTACAACTGGAAAGGTTTTTTAGAGCAAGGGTGTGACCCTTCTTTCTTAAAGTTAACTTTCTCCTTGTTGCTTTTGAAAGATTGTAGCTAATGCACTTTACTAATAACATAGAAAGGGCCTTTCCCGCTTGTTTAGAAAAGTTTTCCAAGGACAAAAAATGAAAATAAATTATTATTGGTTAGGTCGAATGGTAAAATCACCTCCTTATGGTTATAATGTCAAAATATCAAAGCGGCTCATTCATCTTTTGACTCTGGTCGTCGAAGGACTCTTGAATCTTCTATTTACCAATTTTGCTTTTCAAAGATTTTGGATTTTGTCATTAAACTTCATCATAATCTTCTTCCAAGTACACATCATGATTCTAAGTAGTTCCAACCATTAAACCCATAAAATTAATTCTAACCTATTTAGTGATAAATAATAAACTAATAGAAGATAACACCATGAACTTGAATTTGCACATGCTTATATATCCTTTAAGCATTTTAATGGACTTTAAATAACTACCTTTACTTTAAGTGGTTAGATGGTGATATAGATTGAATTTATAGTAGACCAATTGGGCTGATCTTAACTTAACAAGCTTATAAAAATAACTACTAGCAAGCCTGATGTATTCCCAGTAAAAACACTTTGATATGCATGTTAGTGAAGCTAAAGGGTAGTAAGGATGCTAGAAGATTATAAATTATGCTTAATGATAGTAATTAAGAGAACTAACCTTATTATGCTCAATGATAGTAGTTAAGAGAGTTGACCTGATATATCTCCCGTTTTTAGGAAATTCTTCTTTGATGTATGTCTGAACTTTAATTATCCTTAATAAAGTTGAGTCCAATCTCTACTAGGTAACTTAACTAGTATCTAATTAGAACTCTACCTCCTTATATGGTTGAATCCTATCTTGAATGGACTTACACTTTTTGAATAATTGAATTTGGAGCTCTCAAACCTGGAGAAGATTAGTGGGCCTTATTAGATTAACGTAGTCCTAATTTGTACTCTTACTAGGAGTACGTCGTTTGTCCCCCAATTTTTTATGGAAACTTATGTTATCGATAATGAAAATTTTAATACTTAGCATTTCTGGGATGGTCGTTTGATCAAAGGAGCATTCAGGACATATTAAAATTGTCTATTAAGCAGTTAACAATAAACATTACAAGTTTATAAAGAACATTTCAAGTATAATCCATAAACGCTCCATAAATGTTAATGAACATTATTGATAAGCCTATTAGAGATATACCTAGATATGAGATGGAACAAACAACCAATATCAAGTTAACTTAAGCAGGTCTTTTTATGAGAAATTGATAATCATACCTAATTGCTCTTTTATTGATTTCCACTTATATCTTTATAGAGAAGGTTAATGACCTAAGAAATCTACAGTCAGCTTTATCAACATATTTTTTTACTCTTCTTTGACAAATCTACATGACACAAAATGAGGATTTGAAAAGAATCATCCCTTAAAAACCTCATTAGAAATATTCTATAGGAATATTTTTATGTAATACAAATGTCACAAAGATGTTTTCATTGCCTATAAAGATGTGAAACATTGTTCAATCTTAGTCATTGACTAAGGCTAATCTTGAACTTTCATCCTTCAATATAAGATGTTGCCCATAAATCATATATATGGACATGAATCTTAAAGTTTTGACGAAAAAAAGCATTTCTTAGAAGTATTTGAGTGAACATGGCATGGTATATAGTTTTGTGTTAAACATTTCTTCTCTAGAAATAAAAAGTGAAAATATAGGCTAAAACATGATGTATTAACATGATAAAGAATTTCCAAATTAGGGATACAATCTAAGACACAGGTATATCAAAACTTGTGTCTATATGCACATAGAAGTAGAAATATCAATAACCTGTGATAGAGAAGTGTTGGAGCTCGTGATCTTATGTAGGTAGATATAATAGGATCTACGTGACATGTTTATGCCACGTTCTAAAAATAATAATGTGATACCTATGTCCCAGGAAGTGTCCATAACAAAAAACTTTATCTGAAAACACATTTTTAGTAGATATAAATTTTGGAAAAATTGTAGGCCTTATTGGAGTCATGTTTAAGTTAGGTTGGGATTGGTAAGGGACAAGTTATATATGCATAATCTTTATCAAGTGGATTGTTGAATCAATAAAGAATTAGTTGCCCTTAGCTTTTGAGGACATAGATATGCCAATTAACCACATCTCATTAAAATCTTATTATATTCTTATTGTTTATTTATTTCTACTATACTATTGTTTCACATTATTTCTTAACAAGTGGTATCAAAGCATAATTAAGGCAACAATGACTTTGGTTATAAAGTTTAAAGCGGGAAAGTTTAGTGGAACTAGGAATTTCAGATTATGATAGTGAAAAGTAAAGGATATATTGGCACAACAATATCTGTTAAATGGGTTATGAGAAAATATGTTAGAATATATGGGCGAGCTCGACAAGAAAGAGTTACAAGTTTGAGCAACTAGAAGTATATAGCTTTATTTGATAGAGAAAGACATATGCCACATTATAGAGATTATATTCCCTATAAAAATATATAACAAGTTGAAGCGTCAACATATGCCAAAGTCTCTCAAAAATAAGTTGTACATAAAGCAAAGACTATACATGATATAGATGTAGGAGGAAACATATATTAAATAACATATAAATGTGTTAAACTAAATAGTCACTGATTTACTAAGGCTCAAGGTGATTACTGTAAATGAGGATAAGGAAGTGGTTTTGTTGTATTCTTTACCTTAAAGTCTTACAAACTTCTTATGACCACACTTACATATGTTAAGGAGATCATTGGTATGGAAAACATAATTTTTACACTATTCACTCATAATTAGCTGAGAATCAACACCAATAAAAGCTCTAAAGGTGAAGTGCGATATGTGAAAGTAAATTAAGGTTATAAAGGAAAACAATGGAAAGATCATTCAAAGGGAGTTTTAGATCTAAATCCAAGGGCAGAAAGATGTGCTATAAGTGTGATTAAACTAGACATATTACAAGGGACTGTTTAAATAAAAAGAGGGATGATGATGAAAGGAACTTTGATTATTTATCAAGGTCTACTAATGTAGTGTAGAGTGGATAATAATATTAGAGCAATAGAGATATGTTGTAAGTTTTAACCAAACAATTTTGGGGCTTATAGATACTTAATATGGGATCCTTATATTACATGACACCAAACAAAGATTAGTTTGTATTATACACGTAAGATAACTTTGGTACTATATGATTAGGAGATGATAAAGCTTATGAAATTATCATAACAGGGCAACTTAGGATTAAGATATTTAATAGTGTTATTAAGATGTTATATGATATTTAACTTGTACCATATTTGAGGAAGCATGTTATGTCTTTGGACTCCTTGCATGTAAATGGTTTAGGTTATAAAACTGACAGAGACAATATCAAGGTTGTAAAGAGTATAGTGATTATGATGAAAGGGTTAAGGCTAGTAAAAAAAGTCTACAAATTGATGGGGCGCACAATTATATATAGGCAGGTTATTACAATAGAGTCGAACGATGATAATATTATTTTATGGCACATACATCCAATTCCTATTAGTGAATGAAGGAGGATATGATTTCATAAGACCAGCCTACTATATAGTGTCTAACACTATAAATTAGATTTTTACAAGTTTTGCATGCTTAGAGAACAATTTAAGTGAAATTTAAGACATATAAGTATAAAATTAAAAAAAATTCTAGATAATGGATATAATGACATGTGGGATCCTATTAGAGAATTTTTATCGAATAGATCTTAGCGTTTTATGTCATTCATCAATAATTTTTTAAAAAAATTTAGGTATACTTTATAAATTACAAATTCGAGGTTTTTCTAAGTTTACATTATAAAAGGCTAAGTTGAAAAACTAATCATATATAATAATTAAATACCTAAGATCAAACAACAATATTAAGTACATAAATATAATTTTAAAATTTTTTTGAGGAGCATGAGTTTCAAAGACATTGTATAATTCAAAAAATACAATAACAAAATGATGATTGAGAGAGAATAAACAAATCTAGAATTAAAAAGTTTAGATATTTGAGGTTGAATATGGGGCTCCTTAAATTTTTTTGGCATAAGTATTGAACATGGCATGTTACATCATTAATAGATTATCTTGGATATTATTAAATGAGGGATTGGTGAAGGAAGCATTGGTATGAAATAAGGCAACCTTTCATATCTGAAAATCTTTGGATGTCTCACATACATTTATTTTCTATTGATGAGAAATCCAAACTTGGCATAAAGTCGAATAAGTATATCCTCACTAGCTACCATAAAGGTGTGAAGGGGATATAAGTTTCAGAATATAATATTAAAAAAGATGGTGATAAGTAGGGGTGTAGTATTTGATGAGCAACATATGTTAAAACAAATATATAGGGAGGATATACTAAGCTTAACATGGTGGTAAGAAGTTGTTACAAGTAGAACTATATCATTCCAGATTAGACTTAAACAAGTAGAACTATATCATTCCAAATTAGACTTGAAAAAGGCTAAAATTTTTTGTTTAAGCTTGTTAGAGGAGAGCAACGTCATTGTAACATACATTACTCACGTTTAGGCTAAAATGGTAAATATGAGAGAGATTAGAAATGCATTTCATATTCATGCATTATATTATATACACATACATGTGAACATTGTATTTTTGCACATGAAAAT
>JAOQMP010107611.1:0-14446 GCA_027563575.1 Erythroxylum pedicellare
CCATTCTTGTGAAGCTAGCCTTGTGTTACCTAGCCTCACAAGCATGGTAGTATGTTTATATCTCACTGAGTCGCGTTATAGACTCACCCCTCACTATCATCATTTTAGGAGAGTAGCAGATCTTACAAGAGAGAAATCCAAGCCTTTTGAGACTCGCTTGAATAAGCAGACAAGTAATGTTTTTGGCATGATGTAGCTTTCCGTTACTTCTAGATGCTCCATGGATTGTCATAATCATATGTACATAAAACATGTATGGATATGCTATGTTATTGAGAATGATGTCGGTTGATGATATGAGATGATCATAGATTAGCTGATTATAAGTAGATAATGTATGTGAGAATTGTTGTTTGGGATCCTTACTTCTTACAACCTATTAAGCAGGTATAAGGTTAATCAAATAAATGAATACATCATGTTGGATTTTTAGTAGAATATAGAAAAGTTAGGCTTATTACGGGTTTTGGTGGCATTAAGCCTACCCATTCCTTAGTTCCAACACTATCCAAAAAGGCGGGCCATGTCATGTATGCTGACCGTGTAAGCTCCTCCAATTGTGTAAAGTTGTGAATTGATGTATTTTTGAGATACAAAGTCACTTACAAAATTATGTATGTCCTAAAAACCCTAGTTTTTACTATAAAAGGATATTATTAAGGACTATATAGGGGAGTTGCTTTAGAGTTGTATTAGACACCAAAGAAGAAGTAGTTATGAACAAAGGGTGAGTAACACACAAATATTGCAAAGATATGATAGAGTGCAACCTTCAATCCAAATTGCAAGAAGATTTCATTAAAGATAAAAAAAGGGATACATATATCGTGCCTAGGTGAGATGAACCCTAAGTTCGCATGATAATATGATATAGTCTTTTATTCATTGCAATTTTATTGATTGGTTTATTATGATTCAATTATGCATTTACATTCTTGAACTAACATATCTAAAATATTATTCCAATGTTTAATTTCATATGATTGAGTTTGAGAAATCCTTTCATGTGAATAGATCTAATATAGTTGGAAGGACTTGCACACATACTTAAGGATAGGTCGACATAAGTCCTTTGGATTAAATTCAAACCTAATAGTGAAATTCACTAATCGAGTAATACAATCTTAGGCATTTTAACTAGAAAGAGATTTCAGTTACTCAATCAAGGAATAATTGTTAACAGTCTTGAGAAAGTTATTCAAAAAATATTGGAATTTTAATGGTCTAATAATCAGTAATTTAATTGCATGTTGAAGGATTAAGGTTTAAGATATCTTCGGGGGATTCATTACCTAGGTACTAATTATTTGATATTATCTAATCATAGTATTTTCTTCATCTTAGTTCATTAATGTTTTAGTTTACTTTGTTTATTTTAATTTTCAATTAAATTCACAACCTCATTTAACAGTTAGATAATAGAAAAATGGTTAATATTAGTGCTTACAATCCTCATGAAATCGACCAGTACATGTTAGTGCTATCTATCACTAAACTGTGAACATGCAGTTGAAACTTATAATTTTTATAAGCACAAAAGAAATCAATCATTTGTCCTGAAGCATTCATCAGTTTAATATATACCCTAAAAGAACTTGATTATGTAAACAACATAGAGGAAGACTGAAAGGAATATCTTATTGAGGTAATCATATTTGTTTCGATAAATATGCTCTACAGGCACTTGAACCTGTTTGGATTATTTGTAGAAAAATAAAGGCAGGACGTCGAGCAATGACATGCAATGCGTGCCATTATGAAAAAATATGGGTATATATATTTCCTGAAAAACCGGTTACCTTGAGTTACAGACAGAGATCAAAAAGGTCAAATCCTTAATGATTCCATGATATATAATAGAGTTACAAAAACTTTGGATAGGTATCTTACATCTGAATTGAATTCTTATGGTTAAAAGTCTCTTTCTAGTTGCTTTGTAATAATTAGAAGATTTTCTAGAAGAAATACGAGTTTCTGCTTCTAGGGCCAACATGCTATATAACAACCTCTCTTCTTCTTTCATGGTATCCAAAAATATCCAAACAAGCTAATATACATTAAAAGTTTAAGAAAAAATAGTAATTAAGAGAACAAGCATTTATAGGACACATTTTCAGAATGAAAATATAAGATCTCATCAATTCTATCAAAATAAAATGAAAAAATACTGGAAACTCGCTTGTAGATTTTACTCTATATAGTCAAAGTATTTATGGTTCATTAAGCTCTCAATTCAAAGCATAGCTCATTATTTTTATAAGCTTCCTCATAAATCATACTCCACCATCAATAAAAATGAACGTAATGTATAAATCAAATGGATTTGATAAGGGTTGTAATGTGGCTTAGGTAAGGTATGAATTTTTTTAGGTTTAATAAGTTAAAGGAAATTATATAAACTTATCCACATAAGTTTGAACCCAAATTAGTCTATAACTCATTTTATTCAAATAGGATCCTTTCAATCACCTCATCAATTTTTCCGTCTCTTTGTTTCTCAATTTTTGAATAAAAAATATCAAAGAGGAGATTTCTTTTTTATTTTTTATACTTCTTCCCCATTGAATTATCAAAATAGTGCAACTTGAATCAATTGATTTATTTTTCATGGAACTACTAAAAAATATTATACAAATAAGCTTTATAGAATCTCTTTAATTTAGGGGTTCAAAATTATCAAAGAAATTAACAAAAAAAAGGGCTAAAGTGCTTTTAACAATGTTAGTTTAAAAAAAAGGTAAAGACTTAAATTGGTTCTCTAGGGGTAAGAATTAAGATAGGCTTGTCTACATTAAAAAGGGTTATACCTAAGTGCCCCTACCATTTCTATGCACAAATTTATAAAAAATGTAGTCTCAACTTATATTCAAGAGTAAGTTATAGCATAAGCAAGCAATGGTCGATGATAGACAATAAAAAGAAATGTATAAGAACAAATGTGACGAATAAACCTAGGCTCAAAGCTCATATAGGTGTCAAAATACATCAAGTCTTAAACATTTTTATTCGAAAAAACCAGTGAGATACTTAAAAGTAATTTAATGAAAAACACAAATCGTACTTGTCTCTCTCACGCATTATAAGTTAAACAAAAATTGTACCCTAACTTAGAGATTATTTATGAACAAACATCAGAAAGTTTTGATGCTATCATGAGGAATAATCAATATATGAATCATATTATTCAAAGTCTAAGAAAAAATTATATATTTCATCATGGATTATGCTCTCACTTTGCCCCACTCTTAAATTATACATTGTCCCCATTATATGTAACAGATGCTTGTATTTCCTAAAAATAAGCAACATAAAACAAAGCTCAACATAGAAGACCACTGTGAGTTGTAAGCTTTTGAAATGAAATGTGATATAGTGTTGGTAGATATAGAGGTATCACCTCTATAAATTAGAGCAGAGTATCCAAATTACTCTCTAGTTTAGAAATTTTACATTCTAACCTCTCTAGCTAAAAATGATGCTCATGTCAAATTGGTAAATCTGGAAGATATAGAGTTTGTGGAACATCATGATCCTCTCGACCATGTGACAATGAAACTCTTTAAAGGGCATCATAGGATATAAAATGAAATGTTATTTTTTGTTGCTCAAGCAAGCTCATCTTGCTTAAACATGTCCTATCTAATGGTTTCATCTCACAGGTTATATATATATCAATTTCAGTTATATTAAACAAATTAAGATTAATAACTAGGTGAGTAATAAGGGAACCAAAACACATGTTCTTATTAGAAGAGATAATATTGTTAAACCGTGTAGCCAACTAAGAACCTAAATTGATGTGTACTTTATGTACCATACACCAAATTAAAAACAACTCAACTTTAGTGCAAACATAAGTCCTAGCCTTTCTTCTTGAATAATTAAAAGCCAAGAAACGTTGTATATAAATCCTTTCAATTTCATTAAGATCACTAACCTTAGATTTACTTAGATGACAAACCAATTGGTCAAAAGATATTGATTCCATACTAAATAAGAATCAAAATCACCATAGTCCACAAACTATTATTTGTATTGAGTCGAACTACCATATTCTTCAATTATCAACCTTAATCCCAAATTAAATAGTGATTCTATGTTTAAATTCAACACCCATTAATTTGTACTGTACCATATTAGGACTATGTAAAGTGAAATTATTTGGTTTATCAACCTTGAAGGTAATATAAAAGTCCTTAGTTGATTCAATAAATATCGAAAAATAAATTAGCACAAAATGTCTGTAGCTTATATTAGTAACCAAATCATCAATTTTTTTGATATGCAATTCTTTTAAGGAAGGATAATGCATATACTTACCTGGATTAATATGTTATGTTTTAAGAATGACACACTTTTGTTTTCTTCTCTATAGCTAAAAGTGAGATATCTATAAAGGTCCGAATTAGCTAGTGGCAAGATAGTTGTGTTTATAGCTTCCTAAATATGGTTCGTATGAGTACTTATACTAAGTGTATTGTTGGATCGATTTTGCTCAGTTGGATTCACCTTAGATTTCCATTTCACTACTGTCCTATTAGTATCTTTTGAGAGTTCCAAAATTATGACAATTATACACAAGAAAAATAATCCTAAAATAAATAAAATAATATATTAATATCTAAGACTATAATTATGTTATAAAATAAGTAAAAAAACTAGAAAATAAATGGGACATCATTACAATACTATAAAGAGCTAGGTTGCTTAATGTAAAGGGACACGAGGCATCAATTGCTTGTATGGTTGGATATAGACGGAGGATGATTGGTGTGTTTTGGTTAGGTTGGTGCTTGTAGTCCGCTTTAATGGTGGGAGACATGTGGGGTTAGATGTGTGGAGTGGTGCACTGGCATTATTGCTTCTTAGTAAATGAGTTGTGGGTCTACCTATTTCTTGGAGCTACTATATAGCTGGAGCTAGTGATGCTTTGTGTGTGAATGTTGCATATTAGTCGCTTGTAGCTAGGACATAAAACCTGAACAAGAAAAGAATTAAGTTAGGCTTATTTTGTTTTTTAATTATTATTAATTAAAATTTTATTTTTATTGATTTAAATCATCGTCTTTATTCTATTTTTATTTTATTAAAAATAACATAATTTTCTTAAAATAGTACAATTCAACAACATCTATAAGCCATGTTCTCATATTATGAATATAAATATTCCAAAAAACTAAATTAAATAAGGTGTGATCTCACATTTTGAGTTTTAGTATTAAGGAATTTAAGATGGCTACTACCCTAACCTAAGTTATGTAAGACATGATCATGCCTTATGAATTGTAGTAATCTATAATTTCGGTTCATTTGTCCTGATAGCTGGATTATATAAGGAATGATCCGATCTTTTGAAAATTTAAGACTTAGTTCTACCTTAAACCAATAAACTAACTACTTAAAGAATAAAGAATGAAAACTATATATAACTAAAATAGAACTAATAACATTATCATGTTTTGGATTACCTGCCAAAAAGCATAATTATTTATCATCATTTCTTAATAGGCCTTTTTCTTTTTAAACTTCTATATACTAGGGAAGTGCCAAATCAATATCCACCATACTTGAAACTATCATCTTATAAAATGGTTTCAATATATTTTCATTCACCTTAAAAATCTTCCTGGTATCTAAACATTTTATTTCCACTACACCATAAGGAAATATGTTAGTGATAATAAAAGGACCAAGTCATCCAAAACGTAAATTTTCTAGCACAAGCTTTAGTTGAGAATTGTATAATAATAGTTTCTGTCCCACCTTAAAATTCTTTCTCTAGATCATTTTCTATTTATAATTCTCATAAGTATCCAACCTTAGTTCCCTTAGCTATAGCAATTGTAATTTCCTTACCTCCTTAGCTTTTGTCAAATCCACGTTGCAATGTTGCACCATCTAATAAACTTTATGTTCATTCTTTACAGGTAAATGACAAGCTTTACCAAAAACCAATCGATAAGGAGTCCTATTAGTGTTTAATAGGTTGTACAACTTGCCCAAAGAGCATCATCTAAGTGTAAACTCCATCCTTTCTTCCCAGATTTACCATCTGTTTAAAAATAGATTTCACTTCTCTATTTAATACTTTTACTTGTCCATTTGTTTATGGATGGTATGTGGTAGCTATTCGAGGATGCACTCCATACTTTTGAAACAAAGTTGCCACTACTTTATTATAAAAATGACTTCCTTAATCACTAATAAGGTGATATGCACTTAATTGATTATAAATATTCCATAACACTTAGTGATTATTGCTATGAAATTACTTAAGATACTCACTTTGACCCATATGTGATATTAGGCAGGAAAGCAAAGAAGTTAAAGTGAGTCGAAAGCACAATATTTAGGTCATTTTTTAAAGATTATTTTTCACTTGTCTTCATGGAGCATGAAGAAGAAAATTAAAAAACAAGAAGAAGACAAGAAAAATGAAAACATAAACAAGCAAAATCAAAGTTGCTCATAACATAGGAGTAGAAAATCTATGCATGCCGTGCAAGTTTTAATGTGAATTTAAATAAGTAATGGCAGGATGATGGAAGGTAACACAATAAGAAGAAACTAAGTAACATGTATGTTCCATGCAGCAGCTCAAAACATGAAGGAACCAAACAACAAGGAAGGAAGAAGAAAACGCATGCCAGTAGCAGATGAAGACTAAAACAATATAATCAAATGAAGAATACTACTGCAACATACGTGGGCAAACAATGAAGCAAAAATGGCAGTAGTCCATAAAGAAAATGATGTGTCAATAGTTGGGAAAAATTGGATCAAAATTTAGCACAACAAGGAGACCAAAACGCAGCAACCAAAAGGCATGAAATGCAAATGCTGGAAAAATAAAACTCAAACGTTCCATATTACATTTGAAGGAGAATAGATACACAGTCAAGAAGCATCAAAATGTAGCGAGCATTAGGATAAGAAAAGTAAAAAAAAAAGATGTATGGCAGGAGGTAAAAATGTAGATGTTGGGCATAAAGGTTAATGCATGTGTTGGTTTTAAGGAAAAAAGAAGAGTAGCATAGTTTTTTTTAGAAAAGAACAGTAGCGAGTGTTTGCAAAGTGGGCTTCGGTTGGGGACATTCTTGGGGCTGAAGCAAAATTATTTTGGGAGCTCTTAGTCTTAATGAAGATGAGGGGCAAAGCTCTCGACACTGAGAGACCCATGGAGGGCTAACTTTCCCGACACTAATTGGAGGCAACATCGATGCCAACAACCTAGTTAAGCATTCCTTCCATTGATTTCTTATTTTCTTTCTCTCTTTAGAAATTGATTGTGTTATCTTATGCATATGGATTTAGGTTTCGTGTATGAGTGATCGCGTTATCATTATAGTCTAATTATTTGTGTATAAACCCATTAGGAATTGTGAAAAGATGATTTTAATTAATTTATTGGATCGTTTTATTACAAACCATTGCTATAATTTTCAATGATATTCGTAATTGTTATATTGAAATTCATTTGTAGCAACTAATGGTTTGTAGTCATTAGAGATAATGTAACCTAGGTTATGTGGATGTTGCCTTGATTAATCGGTTTTCCTAATTTGTAATGCTACTACATAATTGAATCTATCCTAGGTTATTTGGTAGTTAGGTTTAATTAACGATAGTATCTTAATTAAATACTTCTTAAAGGAAAAATCAAGTTAATTATTAACCCATTGATAATAGTTCAAAGAGAGGCAAAGAACAATAAATCAATGAAATATGTTTAATTAGGGTTTAGGTCGAGATTGAACTAAAGAACTAGGTCCCTACCGAATTCCCCATATTTATTATTTTTAATGTTTTCTTTAATTTTTTATTAGTTTAGTTTCATTTTATTTTCTTATTTGATGAACAAAACCCTAAAATGTAAATACCAATTATTTTCATTTTAGTATCTTTATACATACTCTCTGTGGGAACAACCTAGACTCACCACTACTACAATAGTAGGTCTAGTTTATTTTGACTAGCGTTATGACGCGCTGTCATAAGGGCTCATAAAACTCTAATCATATTAAAGATATTGTTTTTTTATAAAATCTACAATGGCCATAGAATAATCAATTTTGGTGGATTTTTCTACCACCCACTTTGAAACATAATTAATAACTAAAACTATACAAGAAAAGCACGAGATGAAGGAGCAAAGGGCCACAAAATCAATGCCCTTTACATCAAATGTATTAACTATAAGAATTGGAGTTTGATACTTCATTTATATGAGGTAATTTATTTTTCATTTGACACATATCACAACTTTTACAAAACACATAAGTAGCTATAAATAAAATTTCCAACACTAACCATTATTCAAAACTTTTTTAACAATTTGTTTAGGATCAAACTGACCACCACATATATAATTGTGGAAAAAAGTTTAAGAAAAAATGATGTTCATTCTTTGACACACATTGTCTAAAAATTTGATAAGAGAAGAACTTCTATAAGTGTGGTTTATCCCAAGCACAATATTTTACCTTATTCCTTATCTTTTCTTCTTAAACTTAATATTGTAATTAGGTACAATTCTAGTAACTAAAGAATTAACAAGGTCTATATACCATAGAACCATACCATTCATTTATAACAATTACTCATTAGGAAAAGTTTCAAAAAATAGGTAAAATATATTCATCCCTTGCCAACCTACTTATATGGCTACTATTGAATTTCCTACTCATTTTCGATACCTTATCATGAAATCAAACTTTTGAAGTAGCAAAATCCTTCACATTAACCTTAGTTTGGACTTATTTTTTGCCAAAAGGTATTTAAGTGCCATATGGTTAGAATACGCATTAACTTTAGAGCCAAACAAGTACGATATAAATTTATCTAAAGCAAAAACAATTGTTAAAAGATCCTTCTCGGTTGTATAATAATTGCATCGTGCAACATCCAACATTCTTAAATAACATATGACATGACTTTGTTTTCCAATTATCTGGCCTAAAATAGTTCCCACTGTATAGTCATCACACATGATTTTGAACAGTAGATCTTGATTTAGTGGATGAATAATAGGCACATTTTTCAATATTTCCTTGAGTCTTTTAAGAGTCTCTTGATAGTCCTTTCCAAATTAAAATAGAGCATCTTTTTATAGTAACTTTGACAATGGTATAACAATCTAGTAAAAATCTTTAATAAACATATGATAAAATCATACATGTCTAAAAAAATATTAAACTTCCCTAACATTTGTAGTGTATGGTAAGTTCACAATTAAATCCACTTTTGCTTTATCAATTTCTATACCCCTAGATGAAATCACATGTTCCACCATAATGCCTTAATCAACCATGAAATTAAAATTTTCATAATTTAACTCTAAATTCATTTTAATGTATATTTTGAAAACCTTAGATAAATGATTCAAGCAATCATTAAATGAATCTCCATAAAAAGTGAAATCATTCATGAATACTTTAATGCAATTCTTAATATTCTCAGCAAATATACTCATCATGCACCTTTGAAATGTACCTGAAACATTACAAAGACTAAAGGGCATTCACCTAAAGGCATACAGTCTAAAAGGACATGTCAAGGTAATCTTTTCTTAATCTTTTTGAGCAATTTCTATTTGGTAGTAACTTGAAGAACAATCCAAAAAGCAAAAACATAATTTACCCAAAAGTCTTTTTAATATTCGATCTATAAAAGGTAATCGAAAATGATCCTTTCTAGTGGCCAAGTTAAGCTTCCCAAAGTATACGCACACTCTCCACCCATTATCTACCCTCATTGGCACCAACTCATCATTATGCTTTATTATCACTATTATCCTAATTTTCTTTGTCACAATATGTAAGATTTCAATACATAATGTATATCAAATATACATAATGGAGAATAAAATGGAACCTAAAAAACCATATCTACTCATGCATATAGATATGGAAAACAAAAACAAAAAATGTAATATGTTTACATACCATTATGATGATCTCCTTTGTTTTTTAATCTTCTCCATGTTAGGTTGTCTTAAACCAAAAATGATCAATGTAGACCGTCTCTAATGAAAGTCCACATAAAGATAGAAGGATGAAACCTCACTAGGAGATAGCTAAAATTCTTTCTTTGTGCTAACAAAGACAAGAACTCTCATGAGAGTTAGAGAGAAAAAGAGTTTGTATGTAAGAAAGAACCATTCTTTGACACTTATGTCTACCAAAAGATGCACGAAAATCATCTCTATTTTCTACACCATTTGGCCTTCCATAACCCCCATCAATAATGGAGAGTTATGGGAAGTTTATTGTCATGAAAAACATGCATGAATGGAAGTTTGGGAAGTTAATGACCATGAATAGCATGCATTAATGGAAGTTTGGGAAGTAAATGGCTAAAATGGCAACCAACAACACTTGTTTCTAATCCATTTCATGTAACATTTTCTACCATGATCACATAGAATTACAATCTTGAAACACTCCCTCATATCTTGAATCACCATTTAAGACCATTTTACTCATCCTTCAGATCTCCTATATATATGACCCATTAGGTTCCCGGTTAAGTTGGCCATTTAAATTAACACTTAATTCAGCTAAGTTAAAAGAAGCATCTAGCAACATGTCATGACCTCCAATTAACCAGAAAGTCAGTGGTTTGTAGTAATGTTGCCATGTAATTCATCCTTTCTCCATCTATACCCCATTTGGTTCAAAGTATGGTCAAAGTGTTAACTCCTACTAGACTGACTATGTCACATCTAGTCCAAGTGTTATTAGATCATGTCTTGGGGATCTCATTACTCTATGTATCATTGAAGACTCTCTTTATGACACATATGTACTCTGGCCAGAGACTCCCGAGTAATGATCTCGACAAGAGTTAATGGATATCATCTCCTTCTATAGGAGTGGTGAATCCTTTATTGGCTACTCAATTACCTCTGAATCCCTAAAGATGTACCCAATCATCACCCTATGAGTAACCCCTGAAAGGCACCGATGAATGGAGTCAAAGCATAGGATCAGTATCTAAAATATTCTTGAGCACCTCAAGTCAAAGGATAATTGCACCATTGCTATGATAAGACTATCATTGACATTGGAATAAAATATCTATATGATTGTCCCATAGTAAGTCAATCCAATGTACTTACTACCCTTAGTAAGCATCCACATGTTAACTCTAAACAACTCATGTCTATAACTTATGAGATCTACTACTTGATCCAATCGAGGAGTATAACATATGCTAGTCTATCTGTATTAATGATGTTCCATCTCATTAATCCTATGACTAGGGAAAGTTTAGATACTAACATAATTACACATGATAGGAATCTCATTATCAAAATCTCATCATGATTTCCACCATGTTATGTTTTGTATCAAAGACTTCATTAAATCAATTTAAGATCAACATCATATCCATAACTGTATGAACATCAAAATAATGAAAAATGCCTTTATTAATCATAAATGATTTGTATAATAAGAGCTAAAGGTGATTGCCTTTAGAGCACTTCTCTAACAAAGTCCCACTTACACTAAAGCCAATCGCCTTAATAGCTAATACCATAGGCATGTACATCTGACACAAAACTCTTTTAAGAAGTAGGCTTATTCAAGAGATTAGCTATATTATGATCGGTGGAAACTCTCTCTATCTTAACATCATTTCTACTAATGTTTTCTCTAATCAAACGGTAGTGCCTGAGTACATGTTTGGACTTCTGATGAGACATCGATTCCTTCGCTTGTGTTATAGCCCCATTATTGTCACAATACAACTGCATTGGGTCAGTAATGCTTGGAAGCACATCATGTTCCATAATGAACTTATTGATCCAAACCGCTTGTTTTGCCACTTCTGAAGTTGCAATGTACTCCACCTCTGTCGTTAAATCTACCATTATCTTTTGTTTGGAAAATTTTCCAACTGACTGTATCACCATTCAGTATGAATATATATCCAAACTGGGATATGGAGTCATCCTTATCAGATTGGAAACTGACATCAGTATACCTGCTTACTAAAAGATCACCTTCTCCATATACCAAGAATACATCCTTAGTTCTTCTCAAGTACTTAAGGATATTCTTGACAATCACCTAATGACCCTCACCATTGTTCGACTGGTATCTGCTTGTAACACTTAGAGGATACTATACATCAGGTCTAGTACATAATATAGCACACATGATTGATCCTATAACTGAATCATAGGGAATCAAACTCTTGTGAGTCCTCTAATCTTATGTCTTTGTACATATAGATTTAGAGAGTGTAATCACATATACCATAGGAAGATAACCTCTTTTAGACTTCTCCATACTAAACCTCTTTAACATCTTATCTGTATATGTAGACTGAGAAAGACCAAGCAACATCTTAGATCTATCCCAAAATATAAGTTGCTTCCCTAAGATCTTTCATAGAGAAGTTCTTAGCTAACCAAAATTTGACTGCTTGCAAAGTAGAGACATCGTTTCCTATTAGCAATATGTTATCTACAAACAGTATAAGGAATATGATTGCACTCCTATTAACCTTCTTATACACACACGACTCATCCAGATTTTGTGAGAAACCAAACTCTTTAATTGTCTCATCAAATTAGATATTCAAACTCTTGGATGCTTGTTTCAATCCATAAATGAAAAATTGAAGCTTGCATACCTTTTCTCCATTTATGGATATGAAGTTATAAGGTTGTGTCATATACACATCCTCGGTTAGGTTTCCATTAAGAAAAGTCATCTTCACATCCATTTTTCCATATCTCATAATTATAATGAGCAACAATGGACAGGAGTATCCTAATGGATTTAAGCATAGCTACTGGGCTAAACGTTTCATCATAGTCATCATCTTACCTTTGACAATAACCTTTAGCTACAAGCCTAGCTTTATGGGCAACTACATTACCCTCCATGCCAATTTTCTTCTTGAACCATTTTCACACCAAAATCCATACTTGGTTTTCATACATGGAATCCATTTCAAATTTCATAGCTTGAAGCCATTTGTCAGATTCTGAGCTCGTCAGAACCTCATTATAGGTAGTAGGTTCATCATCATCTATAAGCAATATGTCATTATGTTCACTTATAAGAAATTCGTATCTCTTGTGAACATGACATATCCTACTTGACTTACAAACTTCTTGTGTGTTAGAAGATTGAATTATTGTTTCATCTTTATGAATAATAGACTCAGATCTAGGCAATTGATCTGCATCTGTTTGAGCATCTTGAACTTCCACAAGTTTAATTTTTCTTTCACTGTCTTATTTTAGAAGAAACTCTTTCTCTAAAAAGACAACATGTTTTCAAACAAACATCTTTTATTCCGAAACATGGTAGAACGGATATCCTATAGTTTCCTTAGGACATCCTAAAAATAGACATTTGTCAGATTTAGTTTTAAGCTTACCTGACTGAATCTACTTCACATAAGTAAGACAGCCCCAAACTTTCATATGAGAAAGATAGGGTTTCTTATTAGTCTATATCTCATATAGAGTAACATCAACTAACTTAGATAAGACTTTGTTTAATACAAAAACATAAATTTTAAGTGCATAACCCCAAAAGGATTTAAGTAAATTCGCTAAACCCATCATAGCCTCACCATGTCTAACAAGGTTTGGTTTCTCCTCTCAACCACAACATTGTGTTGTGGCGTGTAAGGTGGAGTCCACTGGGACGATATTATATTATCTCTACTATAGTCCAAAAACTCTTAGCATAAGTATTCACCACCTCAATCTGAACGAAGTGATTTAATACTTCTCCTAAGTTATTTCTTAACTTCATTTATAAATTTTTTAAACCTTTCAAAGGCTTCAGACTTGTATCTATTAAGATACACATATCCATATCGAGAATGATCATCGATATAAGTAATGAAGTCTACGAAACCACCTTTGGCATATATGGATATCGGACCATATACATCAATATATATTATGTTGGCCCCCAAATGTTTTTATGAATGAGTGTGATTTACACCAATTATAAGATCTTTATGAAAGTTTGTGGAGTTAATTCTTATGATGATGTTAGAAAGATTATATGATATGGGTTGATTGAATTAAAGTGTTAAGGTTATAAGAATGTTCAAGGGTAATTTTGGCAAGGCACTTAAGGATAAAGAACATAAGGCATATAAGGAAAGATTTGGATTAAGTTAGAGTTAATATGGTGAGTTAGGAGGAAAATGAAAGAAGGGGCAAAATGGGAAGACCAAAGGAGAGGAGGGGTATTTTTGGAAGGATAGGCAAAATGTGGTCTTACATTTAAGAGAAGGAGAAAACGTGATTTGGGGATTCCAAAAGAAGCTAGATGTGTGGATGAGAAAAGAGAGAAGAGATAAAAGCATGAAAAAGAGAAGAAAGAGAGAAGGAAGAGAAAACAAGCTAGGGTTTCAATTTTCTTAGCCTTTAAGAGAGATTTTGAGGTTGTTCAAGAAGGGAAAAAGG
>JAOQMP010107630.1:0-14444 GCA_027563575.1 Erythroxylum pedicellare
GCAGGCTATTGGTCTAAATTCCCTAATCTACTCACATTAGGTTGTTTAGGGATTAGGCTCACATATGTCTTCTTCCATTCTTTCAAAAATTTTCCATGTTGAAAGAACTCCTTCACTGCCTCTATTAAATCTCCCTTTAGGATGTTCCAATTTTTTTGAAAAAAGCATCCATTGAAGCCATTTGGTCTAAGATATTTATCTGGATTGATTGAGTAAAGTTCACTTCTAAGCTCTGTATCATTTACTTCCTTAATAAGTTCATTCCTTTCCATATATGATATTTGCTTTATTCCTCTTGTTGTAATGGTTGGAATTCCTTGCACTTGTATTTCTTCCCCATATTGCTTGTTAAAAAATTCAAAGGCATGTTCTTTCATTGATTCCTGATCTAGGATTTCCTGGCCTCTATCATCTTTCAGCTGCTTAATGTTATTTTTATGCCTTTGGGCTATGATGGAGTTTAGGTAGAACTTGGAGCATCGATTGCCTTCTTTTAGCCATAGTATTCTAGATTTTTGCTTGATTTGGCTATGGTTCTCCTCTAGAATTTTATTATAATCCTGTATTAATACAACTTCCTCCTCTCTCAGGGTTCTATTTTCAAGATTGAGAAGGATCCTTTGCTGACATTCTTGCAGTTTATCTAAAGCTTTCTTCTGTTTATCTTACTCCAACTTGATTCTCTCCCGGTTAATGATCTTCATCTTATGCCTTACTACCTTTAATTTCCTAGTTAACTGGAATTGTTTTGTGCCAACTATTTGTAGTTGCATGCCTTCTCTTAAAGCTTCCTGGAAGTTAGGATATTGCATTAGAATATTGAAAAATATGAATTAGGTTTTCTTTTTCATCTCAAGATATTGCAACTCTAATACTGTTGAACTGTGATTCGAAGTTGTAGGTTCCTTAAAGTTTGCTGAGCTATTAGAAACTTGATGTAGCAGAGTAGCATTCACCAAACATCGATCTATTTTCTTCAAAAGTTGCCAATATCCCGACCGTTTGTTGCTCTGGGTTAATTCAATGCCATAGTTTTTAAAAGCAATTAACCCAATGTGTTCTGTTAGGCTAAGTAGTTCCCTACAATTATGGTGATTCCATCTTCATCCACGCCTAGTTTAGTTAGTGAATAATATGCAATTGAAGTCCCCCATCATTGTCCAGGGATGTTTGATAGTGCTGCTAGTCATCTTCCCAAAGAGATTTCCTTTGAAACTCATAGTTGGCAGCATAAACAATGGTGATTGTAATCAGTAAACTTATTTCCATAAGCCTCATATCACACTAGATCATTTAGTCTAAACTCCTCCAGCTTAACAGTTAGGTTTTGAGGGGTTAAATCAAATAATTATCCTCCCATTTGCATGATTGTTGTGATTCTTAATCAATCTCCAATCCTTCGCCAAAAACATATGCTTCCCTCTACATGATCCTTCTTAATTTTGGTTTCTAGTAAGCCCACAAAATCTGCTTGTGTTCTATTTACAAAATCTCTAACTGCTAACTGCTTATTCAGGCTATTTAGCCCTATGATATTCCAAGTAGCTAATATGATCATTTTTTATTTTTCTCAGGCTTTCTGCTTTTGGATTTCTAACCTGCATTAGGGGACCTTGCTTCTGGAATCAGTTTGGTTCTAACAATTTCTCCTCTTTCCAGCCCAGGACTTCTTATGTCTTCTTGTTCTGTCTCATTTCCCTCCACTACTTGTTTACCCTTGATTAAACTATTCTGGTTTTGATTCCCAAACTTGCCCTATATTTCCTCACCATTTCCTAAAATTTCCATTGTTTGAGTTGTTTCTGTCTCCTTTCCATTACTCCCATCATTATCCCGAATTTCCTCTTTTTTTTTCTGAACTTTGCATAGTTTGAGTTACAACTGTCTCCATGCTATTATTCCCATTTTTGTTGGCCTTTTGTTCTTCCTCCCTTCTAGATGTGTCCATCTTAAATGGCTCAGTTCCTAACCATTTTGACGTATTGTCTAGAACTTCCTTTCATCTTCATTCCTTCTTTTCTTCTATGTTTTTGGGCTTCCACATGTATGAGACTCAGATGACAGCCTCCTCTAGATTCCCACTTTCACCTAACTTTATTATTTTTAGGGAGTCAGGTAGTTTTCTCGTCACATTCACATCTATACAGTCTCTGGCATAACCTATTCTCTTCAATTATAGTTGTATTCTCATCCATTCCTAATGGCTTCCCTAACTTACTGACAATATGGCTCATTCCTTTAGCCAACCAATACGCCAGAGGTATTTTGTAAAAATTCACCCATAGAGATATTGTCACTAGCTTACTTCTATCAAGTGTTACCCCTAGACTCCATTTCTTAAGCAATATAGGGTGCCCTTATATATGCCAAGGTTCCATATTCATCACTTTCTTAGCATTTTCCTCAGTGTTAAATCTAAAGAAAAAAAATCTCATCTTCATTTTCCATTGTACTTTCCAGACCCTGATTTTGCCATGCTCTTTGTACCCACCTTTGAACTAAGGGAAATGCTAGCCTCTTCTCAATGTGTGGACGCGTTGATGTGGTTATAGTAGAGTTTACGGAACTTCTAATACTTGTTCTTCTAATACTTATTTATATTTTATTAAATTTATCATTAAGCTGAAAAGTTGACAATAAATTACATTATGTGACAAATTTTTATTAAATAGTGTGAAATATAAATAAACATTTTTATGTCTAAAATATTGCTTGAATAACGATCTTTTAAATAGTATATTTTAGCCTTTTGTGATGAACAACAAAGACTCATTTAAATATGTACCTTATCCTACCTTCAACGAGATGTTTTTCAAAAGTTAAATGAATATATTATACAACAAAAAGTATTTTACAACTCCATAAAGAGGAACAAATCAACTAAGACCAAGTTTGCTTCGTAAAAAGCATAGTGATGTCCTTAGCTTGACTAAAAGTTGTCAAGTTGACCTATAATTTAGAAAGAAAAAAAAGTCTTATATAAGGCCAACATATAAGTGGAAGGCATATAAGCTCTAATGAAATTCCAAATTGAAATCAACCAGTTATAAATAAGATGAAGTTGTTGAAGAGAGGTATATTCTTATTAATTCAACAATTCCAGATAAGTGGCAATCTTGTTTTCCTTAGCTAAAATCAAGATAAATTCTTACTAAGAGCTCGTAAAACCATAATTAATGGGGAAGTCATGATGATGTAAATAGAACCATTTGAGCTTAAACATGCAAGTGTCATTTAATTAACAAGGAATTGTTACAACCTTTGTTAAGTTGAAGATCTAGGATATGTAACTTGATATTCCTTATCTCTTCTACAATTATCATGTCCTTTAGAGTAGCTAATCCTTGAAACTTTTTTATGTTCCTTTCATTCCAAAGCATGTAAATGTTATAATCAAGAGCAATATTAAAAACTGACAAATCTTATCTCTTTTGATTGGTGTTCAAAGATACAAGCTAATCTATTCATATAAACTTGAGCTAACAAGGAAAATATTACAAAGGGATTGCATTTGATGCCAAATGGAGGAAGACAATTTGCATTTGAAAATGCAGTGTGCCAATGAATTAAGTTTCTCAGAACAAAGAATATACGTTGTAAGTTTATTCATGAAGTTTTGAAGCCTATTAGAGGTGCTTAATCTTCCTTTCAGTGCAACCATAAAGAAATAAAGGCATGAGGATTTGTATGCTTTAGCCAAACTAACTTTGTTCAGTCCAATTTAAGGGCAGTATTTCTCAAATTTTCCTTACATTAGGAGTTAGTAAATATTCTAGATGGATGGAAATTCCATATGATACTGTCCTCCTAGTATAAAATGAGTCCTAAGCTCAAAAGATGCTTTCTTAAGTTTGATTATGGTAATCATTCCAAATGTAGTTGAGGCTTGTTAAGAACTTGACTCACCTAAGCATTATCTGGTATCAAGTTCCTTATAAATTCCAACATATTGTTATTGATTAAAGGCCCCAAACTAAATAAATTATGATGTCAAACGAACATGTTCCCTTAATTATCAATCTTTGTAAAGATGTGAGCTCTGATTTTATCCCCAAGTTTAGTAGGCTAACCCAAGTCTAAGATGATTTGTATTTAGTCAACAAAGACCAAAAGCATACATCAGTTAAATAGTGAGAAGCATCCACAATCCTTATTTGTTATTAAGAACCCTCTAAATTATTTAGCTATAAGGACCTCACTAATGATTCTGAATAGGATTATTCCTAAGCCACCTTCAACTTTAAGGATATTAAGCTTTTCACGTTTCCTTAGCCAAAGCTAAGGTAGAACTATCATTAGCCTATAGGAATTGTCTCATCATTCTTTTAATTATTTTCACTACGTTTTACAGGATGACAACATAGAAAGACCAATATACATGCAGACTATTCACCACTAAGTTGATTAACTAAATTCAACCAGCTAGAGATAAACTTTTAGAGCACTAGCTTGATAATCTTCTCTAGATTCTCTCAATAAGAGATTGAAAGTCTTTAAAGGTGGGTTTTCTAGAGAAAATTTTAATTCATAGGTAGTTACTTTGAAGCCAATTATATAAGAGAGCCAATTGGATACATTCAAGGCATTTATGGATATGAACATTTGACTCTTATCCTATTAATAGAGAGATCTGAAATGTCCTTAAAGGTGTTTAGGCAAGCCATAAAGACATTATTAGTAAAAGAAAGGCTACATATTTCCAGCCTCTTACTTTTTTAACAGTGCCTAAATTGTTCCTTTTACTAGATAACCAACTTGAATAACCTTGTCACATCAAATCCATAGCACTTTGGAGAATTTTGGTTGCTTCGCCATTGCTTAAAATGTAATAGGAAACATATGCAATACACTGGCTAACCCAATTCACAAACACTTCAGGAAATCCAAAAGATCTCAAGGTATAAGATAAAGCACCAATCATAATGTCAAAGGCATTTTTTAAATCAATCTTAAGAGCTGAATCTTTGATTGACTTCTTCCTATTATAGCTTTTGAAGAGCTCTTGAGCCAATTAAAAAATTATCACCTATCATTTTGCCCTTAATAAATGCACCTTGATAAGCATCAATGAGATTACTTATAACAACCTTAAGCCTTTCATTTATAAGTTTAGATATCACCTTATAAATTGTGGCACAACATGACATAAGCCTATAACCCTTTAATGTTTAAGGAGAAATCACTTTAGGTATCACAAAAACAAAGGTTTTCTTAGGTTCTTTTAGCATTGTGCTATGTTTAAAGGACTCCAAAACTGCATCAGTAACTAGATAATTGATAATTAGTCAAGTTTTTTTAAATAAAAAACCATTTAAACCATCATAACTTAGGGATTTATGTAGATTTAGGGAAAAAATAGCTCTCTTCACATACAAGGCAAGAAAAGGATTAACCAAGAAGTCCTTATGATTAGAGGGAATTTGTTCCTTAATGATTAAAAAGTTACATGTAAGACCTGGACCATAGGCATAAGAGAAATACAGAGGGCTTCGGACATTCTCCAAATGGATGGCAGTTCCATTTGATTAGGATTCAATTAAAGAGCTATTATTCTGTAATATGGAGGTGATCATGTTAACATTCCTTCTATAAAGGACAACCTTATGGAAGAAACTTGAATTTATATCATCCTACTTCATCTATAAGATCCTTGATCTTGGTTTCAGAATATAGTAGTTGATGTCCACTGTCTATTTATACTTGACCATGAAAATGTTTTCCTTACTAAGTTGTTTATCATTAATAGGATTAGATTACAATATAACTTAATTTCTTGAGAGACTATGCCTAGCAACAAGGATAACATTTAAGGTGTCACCAATCTTTTTCCAATTTAGTAATTTTAGCTTCGCTTTCACTTGATGCAGTTTCCTCAAACAGATATACATTCTGTGTCCTTGAATATGGGAATTTAAACCCTTTAAAACAGCCTCAAATCATCAAATCCATCTAAGAAATTATTAAATCCAAATAGAATATGACTTCTCTGGATTGGATTGAAGTTCTGGACTAGTATTAATAAATGATAAGAAAACAACAAGTTTTAGAAGAACTTTACAATTGGGAAAGCTAAGTAGCTAATAGGTAACAAAAAAGGACTTATTTTCTCATAAACTAGTGACCCTTCTACTTATTACATGAAAACTATGTTGTTTCCCCTACTAGTCTAAACTAATTTAAGGATTATAGTCTTGTTTGATATTTCACTGATTAAGAGTGAGAATCCCTTCTTACCAAGAGTTTCAAGATTAGTCCCACCAATGTTCAAGAATTTTAAACCAATCTTCATCTTAAGGTGATTTAATGACACTCATATTTTCTCCAAATTTTATGGTGTTGACATTCATCTTACTTCTAATCTCATAAACAAGATCCTAGGCATTCCTATTCCTAGACATCCTTTATACTATAGTTCTCATACCAATACACCATTCAACCTTACTCTTTACTTGACATACTCAAAATTATTTTTAAGTTAAGCCCCAATACAGAGATCTATAGAAAACCCAATGACGTATATGGCGTTAATACTATCCCTCGTTTCCACCATCTCTTGGTCAAGTATAATTGTCTCCACTAGTGGTCACTTTACCTTTTTAGGTTATGATGATCTTTGTTCTTTTATACTTTTATATTATAAAAATGCATTCATCTTGGTCGTTTTCTTTTGCTAAATATTATTAATTTCCATAAAATCAAACATTAGAAACAAAACATTCCATATGTTCTCATTCTTATCCTTATTTTTTAGCACTTCCATATTTCTCCTACTGGTGATAAGATCGACTTTGATTTCTTCTTTAACTCTAGTACTCTTCACCATATGGGATATCATTGGTTGATAGAAAATTGACTAGACCACATCAATAACATCATCTTTAGCCTTAGCACCTATATCTAGTCTATGAGGTTCTGCCATATGATGGTCCCGACAAGCCTCTCTTGAGCTATATTGTTAAGCACTTCCCATATTCTTCCTGCTAGCGATGATATAAACCTTGATTTCTTCTTTGACTCTACTATTCTTCACCATATGGGATATCAATTGGTTGATAGACAAATGACTAGACCACATTAGCGACAACATCTTCAACCTCAACACCTATCTCAAGTCCATGAGGCTCTGCCACACTATGGTCCTGACGAGCCCCTCTTGAGCTATATTGTTAAGCCCCCTCAAATTGATGAGGCTACCAACTTTCTACCACCTCATCACTCCTCATCAAATGATGGTCCCATGGTTATTAAGTATCAGCTTAACGTGTTACAAGGAGAGCTTAATTCTTTCTGAGACAGCACTATGGATCGCCTTGATGACCTGTATAGTTTAATTAAGACTCGTCTCCCCCTCCAACTAGTTGACTCCTTTTATTTTTCCAAAAATGGAGATAAATTTTTTATGATATTATAGGTAAATGCTATAATTCAAGGGCAATAAATATAATTCTATATCCTTTTGTCAATGTATACTTTTGTTAAATATTTCTCTCAACATTGAATTATGATTATGATATGGAATTATGTTTTTAAGCACCAATTAAGAGGAGCAACTTATTATCTCTATATGAGTTATAATTTGGCTAACTAAATTCTCATAGTACATTTTAATATCATAAATATTTTGTTATCACTAAAAAGGGAGAGATTGTTGAACTAAGGAAGGTTCTAATCGAGGCTTTTGATAATAGCAAAACATAAGTATTTTTAATCAGTTTTAAAGTTATTGATGAGAAGGAATACAATAACACAATCTTATAGTATTAGAAGAATTATGATAGAAAAGAAGATGTTTGCAACCTTCAAAATGGAGACCAAGTTAAGAAAAAGATCAAGACATAGTAAGATTATTTGTTGGATTAACTTATTATAAGCTTATATTGATGTCTTCGATAATCTAAGAGACTCACCATGCGTAAACTTTCCATTTCTTTTCATAACATAATTCTTTACATTCACTAACATTGAAGCCTTTAATTTTAATATAAAAGCCTTTTAATCTTTCAAATAATCCTTGGGGAACATTTTGGGAAGTGTTTTAAGCATAATTAAATTAAGAACTTAGAGTTGCTAAAATTATATTTTTAGGGTAATTGGTACCATGAGTTTGCTGAAACATCGGTTGATGTATTGGTCAACCAATATGCTATATTAGTTGACTAATGTGTGTACTGATCGACTAGTGTTCTAATGGCTAGCATATCTGTAGCTTTTAGTGCATACTGGTTTACCAATATGTTATATTGATCGACCAGTTTTTCACATATAGTCATTGCAATGACTATTTCTTGTCTTTAATGACTATATTCGGTCCCTAAACACTATAAATGGGTATTTTTCTCATTGGTTTTTGTATTAACAAGCTTTTGAATGTCCTATACACACATTTCTAAGCATTTTTCAATCATTTGAGCATTCATTATCTCATTTTGAGTATGTGATCTTTTTTTTGGTTATCAAAGCATCAAAGTGAGCAATTTTAAGTTATAAGCTATTTTGCGTTTGCGTTATCGAAAGTGATTTGGGGTTTCTCTTTGCCTTGAAGAAAGATTGAAAAGGAGGTTCCTTTGTCAAAATAAAAGATTGTACAAAGGTATTTTTCTCCTTAAAAAAATAACTATAGTGAAAATCCATTATGAGTCTTGGGAATGATGTAGGCAAGAATTATTTGTTGAATCACTATAAATCGGTTTGCTTTTCTATTTCTTTACTCCTTATTTTATTGTTTACAAATATAATTTAATTCATTTACTTTTATTCCATTCTTGTATTTATGATAGTTTGGAGACACTATTATTAAATTCGTGTGCTTTAATTAAAATCTTGAGTTAACCCAATTCAATTCCTCCCTCTCTTGGGTGCTATCAGGGAATAATAAGTAGTATTAGAGTAGGTTCATACGGATAGTATTTCAAAGAAAATCTTATAACAAAGGTTGTAATGGGATAATTAGGAGCATCATCATTATCTTTAATCAAGAAGGTCAAAACATTAGTAGAGGCCCATTCTTTGCTGGAAATGACTACCTATATTGGAAAAAAAAGAATGAAATTCCTCTTAATGGTCAAAATTTTCAATTTGTAAGGAATTGTTTCAAGTGGTATATATATTCATACTAAAATGATAGATGATAAAAAGTCCTTAAGTTAAAAGAGGAATGGGATCTCTAAGATAAAAGATTAATATCATTTAATAGTAAAGATGTCAAGTTTTTATTTTGTGCATTAGAAAGAGACGAATTCAATAGAGTATCTATGTATGAAACAACTCATGAAATTTGGCATACACTAGAAGTCACTAATGAAGGAAAAAGTCAAGTTAAGGAAACAAAGTTAGTATGTTAACTTATCAATATGAATTGTTCCATATGAAACATGATACAAGCATTTTAGTATGTAGACTTATTGGTATTATCAATGCCCTAAAGGATTTTTAAAAGACCTATACTAACATTGAAATGTTGAGAAAGTTGTTAAAGTCAATACCAAAAATGTGAGAAGTTAAAGTGACAGCTATACAAGAAGTTGATGACCTAACCACTCTACCATTAGAGGAGTTTATTAGATCTCTTCTTACATATGAAATGAGGCTTCAAGAGACACAAGAAAAAATGACACTTCCAAAGAAAAAGAATTTGATATTCAAAGTCTCAAAGGAAGAATCAAGTGACAAGGAAGAGATATCATCCAGTGAAAATGATAAAGAAGATGTTTCTCTAATCACTAGAAAATTTATGAAATTCTTGAAGAACTCGAGAAGAAAAGACTATAAAGGTGGTAAGATAGATTCAAAATGTGAATCAAATAGTATTACTTGATTTCAATGCAGAAAAATCAGACATATGAATTTTTAATGTCCTCTCCTCAAAGAAGGCGACAAATATGAAAGAAATGACAAGAAGGAGAAAAGGGACAAAGCCAAAAAGAAGGCACTAAAGGCTTCCTTTTGGGATGATACAAGTGACTCCAAAAGAGAACACTCGGAATGAGATGTATCTAATATGAGCTTCATGGAAAAAGATGATGATGAGGTATCCTCTAACTCTAAATCATGTGATAATGATAATGATAATGGGGATATTGATTTAATATATGATAAACTTGTTGAGAGTCTTGAAATCATGAGCATGAAAAACAAAAAAGCTATCTTCCAAACTTAAAGAAGTACAAATGAATTTAGATATATGCAGGAGTGAAAATGAAAAGATAAAGACTTAATTACATAACACCAAAGTTTTTAAAGGTGGAGCCATAATGGATAATTATGATTTAGACACCTTAAAGCATGAGAATGAAGAATTGAAGAAGGAAGTTAAGTTTCTTAAAGACAAATTGTCCAAGTTCACGAAAGGTAGTGAGAAACTAGAAAACATATTAAGAGTTCAAAAAAGTTCTAATAATAAGCATGGAATTGGATATAGCTATGAAGAAGGAAGATTGTTTAGCCTAAATGACATCATCTTATATATATCATAAAACGATGTCAATTAATACTTCTGAATACATAATATAAAATGAAGTCGTCATAAGTTCATAATATTCTATCAATATATAACATATTTGATTCCTAAAGCCTGATAGGAACTTAAGCTTATGTCTTTCTTCAACATTAATAATTCCTTTGCTTCAAATTGACTCTTTGTGCTCTCTATTTAAAATAGTAAATAGAGTTCAGGAAATGAGATTTAATTACAAAATTCTAATATGAATGTTTGAATCAAAAGTATTATACATACTCCATATATATGTCGACTTCCTCGCAATTGTTCAAAATATACTAATGGGCGATTTCAAATTCATCTTTAGTTAACTTCATATATTTTCCCACACCAAATGACCTTACTTTTTGGGAGAAAATTGATAAGCCACCATCTTGATCAAAATCAAAGTTAAATTATAGTCTATTAAATCTTGTCTCCATGTCATTTAAGTACATCGAACAAAATTTCAGGCATTCATTCACTATATAAGCCTCTGCAATAGAACCTTCAAGTCAAGCTCTATTACATACATAACGCTTAAGAGAGTATAAAAACTTTAACAAAATATAAAATATTAGCAATTGTTACTGACAAAGAACTTTTAAAAAATTTAAAAGTTAATATGAATTACTTTTCAATTGGGAGCATCCATCGAAATTGAACCGGTCCACATAGTTTTGCTTCATATGGTAAGTGAAATTGCCAAATAAACCATAATATAAAAAAACAATGGGCGAATAGCAGTTCCAGCTGACATATAATCAAAGCCGTGTCTTTTTCCAATTTTCAAGCTCTTCTACTTTAAGTGTCTTGCAATATAATTACTTAAAACACTCACCCAATTGACCCAAAGTTATGGACACATTCTTCGGTAAACATCCACATAGTCCAATAAGAAGTAATCGTTGCTAAAGTACATCACAAATCATGACTTTTTAACCCTAATACTTTTCCCTCTTTATCATTCACACAATAGCCTATATTTGAAGCATACCCATCAGGAGACTTAACTAATTTAAAAAATTGACAAAAAGATTGCTTCTCCCTTTTTGACATGTTGTAACTAGGAGGGGGAATAATGTATGAACCATCATCTCTTCTTTTCAAATGCAAGTCTTTTCTTATATTCACATCTTCCAAGTCAAGTTGAGCCTTAATTGTGTTTTTCAATTTTCCATCAATTCTCATCATAGTTCCTAAAATATTCTCACAAATATTTTTCTCAATATACACCACATCAAGATTATACATCAATGGTAATTCCCTCCAATATGGCAAATTGAAAAATATGCTATTTTTATTCCAATTAAGCATAACATCATTTATCTTTCGCTTTTTATTACTTGGGTGTTTGTTAGTGTAATGTCACCTAAATGTGATAGCTAGTAAACAACATCATCACCAGACAATTGCGAAGGAGTTTCACCTAATTCTACTTTGCCATTAAACAAATTGCTTCTTCACCATCTATGTCCATGTTCCAATTAAAGATGATGTCTCGTATAACATATTTTACTTCGTAGCCTCATTGAATAAGTTTGACAGTTACATGCAAGACAAGCCATATACCCTTTAGTGCTTCACCCAGACAAATTCTTATAAGTTAGGAAATCATTTATAGTCCACAAAACAGTAACACACATTATAAATGTTTCACCTTGAACAACATTGAAATTTTGTAATCCAACCTCCCATAGATCATTTAAGTCATAAATTAATAGTTGCATGAACACATCGATATCCTTACCAGGAGTAATAAGTCTTGGAATAAGCAAAGACAATAACATAAAAGACTCCTTCATACACTTCCATGGAGGTAAATTGAATGGCACTAGAATGACTGGCCAGATATTGTAAGAAGTACTCATATTACCGAAAGGATTAAATCTATTTGAGGCTAATCCAAATCGAACATTACAAAAATCCTGTGCAAACCATAGAAACTTTCTATCAAATTCATTCCATGTCATTGAGTCTGCTGGATGACGAATAATCTTATCATCAATGCGTTTATCTTTATGCCACCTCATATCTATGGTTGTTTTTGTTGACATAAAAAGCCTTTATAATCGTGGTTTGATAGGAAAGTATCTCAAGATTTTATTTGGTATCTTTTCCCTCTCCCATCATTTACTTGCCACCTTGGTGTACCACAAATGAGACACTCCTAAAGAACTTTACTGTCCTTCCAAAATATAGCATAATCATAAATAGAAGCAGGTATTTATTTATATATCCTAATCTAAGGTCCTTTAATAATTTCTTTGCATCATAGTAAAATTTAGGCAATTTGTGTCCAACAGGTAATGCATCAAAAGACTTGTTAGTCCATTTATTATAGACCTTCAATTGCAACAACTTGACAACAAAAGATAGTTGTGAGAAATTTGAGCACCATAAATATAATTCTTCTTGACCAACTTTCAATAACTTCCCAAAGTTATCTTCTGTAATACTACCAGTTATATTAGGCATACCTATTTCATTCATAGTCTCCATATAATTCTTATAATCGTCACCATCATCATTAACATCATAATCTTCTACATCATTATTGTTACTATCATCATAACTTGTACCAACACTTCTGCTACAACTTGCTTCCTTAAGTTCACCATGATAAAGCCATGGAGTATAGAATTTATGTATGCCTCAAATGAGCAAGTGATTATATACCGCATCTTAGCTTTAAAAGTCGACATTTAAGAAATCAATGCAAGGACAACGAATACAACATTCATCACCTATTTGATTTTGTACAAATTGTATAAAACTCTTAACTCTTTCTACATATTTAGTGGACCATTTCTGAAGAGACATCTACCTTTTATCCATCTAGCTATACAATTAAAATTTAATAACTGAATTATTAAATGTAATTCATTTTCAATTTTACGTGACAATACAAGTTACTACTTCAATTTTCTGATTGAAGTTAGTACACAAAGTTCGAATACAAAGAAACACTAAGGTACTATTGGGTTTTGATCTTGCATCACATGCATACAAAATAGAAAACAACGGCATAAATATAAAACAAAAGCCAAAAAGCCAAAAACTTTCAAGTGCCGTTAGATGTAACTTAACAAAATATGAACTTAAGATGTGTACCTTACAATCTCCTTCATTCTTCATTGTCTTCACCTCTTTGGGTTGTTGTAAACCACAACGACCAAAAGAGGACGTCTTTAATGATATCCATGTGAAAAGTGAAGCCTAAAACCTCTTAGAAAAAATGGCTAAAACATATACAAAGTGCTAGCTTGATGATGTATTCTTTGCGAGAGTGTTTATAGAGTGAGAGAGGATGATGAACACTTCACTAAAAAGTCTCTTCTTTCCCACAACACTTACACAAAAATTGATGTTTCTTACAACCTTTGGCCTTCCTCTAACCCCCAACATCAATGCAGAGTTAGTAGGAATTAAGTGGCTTTTAATCCCACTTTATTTAGCATGAAACTTCCACCCCTTCTTAAAAGAGTAATTTTGTCATCTTGCTTTTTAAAGGGTAATTTTGTCATCTTACCTAATAAGCAAGATTTACAATCATTTGATTGTCATATGATTCAAAATCAAATGAACCTAAACTACCACATTTATGTAGCTTATTCATGTATCTCTTGTATGTTGGATCCCCATCCAAAACCATTTTACACATTCTTTGCATCTTCAATGCGTGTGACCCATTAGGTTCCCGATTATATTGGCCAATTGAATTAACACTTAATTCAAACAAGCCATGAGCGGTATCTAGCAACATATCATAACCCCCAATTGACCGAAAAGTCAGTGTTTGACTACAAACCCTTCTGTAGGGTTGGACCCCGATCTTTGAGTGGAATTTAGAAATATTAAATGAACTTAAATGAGTGTGTTAGTATATGTACTGTGTTAAAGATGTATTTATGCTTAAAGGGAATTGATGAGAAATAAGTGATGGGTTTTGATGACTTTGAAATTTGAG
>JAOQMP010107654.1:0-14442 GCA_027563575.1 Erythroxylum pedicellare
TCAGGTAGTTCAAAAGCTTTTGGCAAATGTTATATGCACCAAAATGCCAGCTTTGTTATGGCCATTTTAGTGTCTATGCAAATGAGAGAAGATAGAGAGAAGGAATGGGAAAAAACAAACAAAATTTTCCTTCAAAATGAACTTAAATTAAAGCTAATCGAGGAGCATCAATATGAAATTCTTTACCCTATTCTAGCAAAGCAAAAGTCAATTCTAGTTAGGGATGAAGGGAAAATAGAAGGTTAGGAGAATAAGGAAAATTCCCTGCTAGCCAAGTATAATTTGCCTAAAATGAAAAAGTACCAGCCTCCGATTCTATATTCGATTAAGGAAATGAGGGAGTCCAAAGACACTGAACTAAATGACATTTTGGACATGAAAGAACAATTGAAGAAATAAATCACATTAATGTAATTGATCAAAGAGAAGGTAGAAAAGGAGTTAGCAAAGGATAGAACCCATTATAGCATAGAAAGAGGATCTAGGGGATTTTTACATCCCCTGCATTATTAGTGGTGTTAAAATAGGTAGAACATTTGCTGATAATACCCACTAAGATGCTTATGAAGATAGCAGACAAATCAATTCATTGGTCGAAAGGTATCGTTAAAGATGTATAAGTTCAGGTTGATAAATTTACCTTTCCTACAAACATCTTCAGTTTAGAGATAGAAGAAGATGTGAAAACCCCAATCATCCTTGGACAACCATTTTCAACCACTGATCGTTCAATTATTGATGTTGATGGAGATGAACTGTTTGTAATGGTAGGTGATAAGAAGATAACCTTCACTGTATCAAAGGACAAGAAAGGTTCTCTCCTACTTATGGCCATCATCAAAGGAACCGAGTCTTGAGGACAACTGGAGCATATTGATGCTCATAAAGGTTCAACTAGAAAGAAAACATCATCAAGGAAAAGGAAAAAGAAGATGAAGAAGAATGATGATGGAAACCATAACATGGTAGGTCATGTATAATTTATAAGATCTATGATTGCGCCACCATTGCGTAACTTTTTTAAACCACCTTGAGCAAAATAAGTACATCGAGCTACCGACATTAAAATAAGCTTTGTATAGGCAATTTTAAAATTTTATTACTAGAGTGTTTTGATTTCAATAAATATCTTAAAAGGATGGAGGATATTTGGGTAAAGGATGATATGGAAGGTAAGTAACAAGGTAAATGATGAAAATAAGAAGTTAAGGAAGTATCTCAGAGGTGAAATGAGGTAAAGACAAAATTGAGGAAAAGGGCAGGAAATACCTTTGCCACGATCCTGGAGCTCGACTAGTTAAGGGCTACGATCGTGGCCAACGGTGGAGTAAAACAGAGACACATTTTTCAACTAAATTTTTACCCTTTTTAACCCTTCCTAACCTATATATTTATATCTAACCTCATTTTTCTTACACTTTTCATGCTTACTCTCCCTCTCTCTCTAAACCTAAGACTTTCAAATCCTCTCACCGCTCTCTACTAGCCTTCCAAGCTTTCATTCTCTCCATCTCTTCACAACTCTCATTCCTAATGGGGTCGCGCATTAAGCAAATTGTTAAGCACACCCAACTTAAGAGGAAAATCTAAGTATCAGCCCACGACTAAAGAAATAGGGTAGTGGTTTACGGAGCACCCTTCCTAATCTTTTCAGAAGAGGAAGGTAACTAATTTTACTCCCTTAGCCTTAAGCAAATAATGGTTCCTAAATACTTTAAATTTGATACGTTGGATAGCATAGGATTGAGAGACAAGGTTGAAAACCTAAGAGAAAGAATTCAAAGGGGAAAGTTTATACATTTCTAGTATCCTATTTACGAAGAATTGCCCCAAGATTTCTTTACCTCTCTTCAATATGAATAAAGTAACCCAAAGGACCTGTGGTTTAGGTTACAGGGTTAATTATACAAGCTTAATTACAAAATTTTGTGTGAAATTTGTGGTTTCATGAGTCATCAATAGTGGATCAGCACAATGACTTCTGTGCTACCCACTATTAAACTGAACTAACTGGGTTAGAGTGTTTCGATGCCAAAAATGCTCATAACAATATAATTACAAGCCATAAACACTTTTTGTTGCACAAGTTCATGTGTCAAATGGTATTTGACAAAACTGAAGTAGACAAGTGTTCAACCAAAGAACTTTTTATGTTTTGGTGATTGGAATATAGCATCCCAGTATATATCTATACCCACGTCTTCAATGCAATTATTGTTACTCTATGTAAGAGGAGAAATAATTTAGGTATGGGTTACTCATTACTGAATATTATGGTGTTGATTACGATGGACTCACTGTCCATCATTCCAAGTTCATAAACATTCATCACTTATGATGAGCTGAAATCTTGAAGTCCTACAATATGAAACTTCGAGATATCAGTGACAAATCTCATGTCAAAACTAGGACAAAATGGGCGATTTCAAGGTTAGCACCATAGCAACAAGAAGTGGACTCAACCCGTGAGGATTTCGAAGAGGAGGAAGAAGAGCCAGGGTGGAAGAAGGTGCTCTCTATGATCTCTGACAACACCAAATCACTCATACACACACTTATAAAACACTCCAGAATGATGAAGGAGATGGCCTACACATAATGATGCTAGAGCTGGGATATACGCATTATTTATTGATACTTTGAGGCTCAAGGTGTTCAATTGCCACCTCGACACCATCCTCACCTCAGTTACCCTAATAATTTTGTGTTCTAACCCCTCTCTTTTCATTTTTATTAGTATTTTCTTTTTATGTTTTTCGTATATTGTGTTTTATTCCTCCTAATGCGTTTGTGTACCCTTCTAACATTGAGGACAATGTGTTATTCAAGTGTCGGGAGGGTATTGTGTTTTCACATTGAGCGTGAATTTTGTATATTATATGATAGTTTGTTTAGTTTTGCATTATGTGATTCATGTGAATGCTTTGATGGCTAGGACTTAACAGGATAGATTCAGCCTTAGATAATTTTTTAATTTGTGAAAATTTTTTAGCTCGTGAAATTGGCGACCTAGGTTACCTTAGCTAAATATGAGGTTTAATTAGGATACTGTGTTAGTTTATTCACCATAGGAAGTTGTCACATTAATTTGTAATTTTAGGTCAATCAAATAAGTAGCATTACTAGTATATTTTCACAAGAATGATTAGCTAAAGTAATAAGGTAGGCAATGTGTTAAAAATATGTTTAAAATGTCTGTATAAATTTTAATTAAATAACTATTCTGTTGGCCTTCTTGAGAATGTGATGTAACCGAGTAACGGATCGATATTCATCACAAATGTTTGCCTCCGTGTAAAAAGGTTATATTGACAATCCAACCAAGTTTTTAAATAAAAACATGACCTAGTTGAGTGACCAGATCGACATTCATCATAAATGTTTGCCTCTATATAAAAAGGTTAGGTTCATGTTTAAAAAAATTTAATAAAAAGAATGTTTGTCAAATAAAAACCTACCCAGCTTATAACTTGACTTTTCATGAAAACTTACTTAAGAATATTTATAAGTTTGATTGACCAAATAATTATCAATGTGTGTGTACAACTGATAGGGGTGAATAAACTTAACATCAAAGTCTCGATTATTTTGTATATTTATTCTAAAGTACTTAGATATGGATTTTGCAAGTTAATAAGTTAGAACAACTTGAAAGATTGTGTTTATAGTTAAATTTGTTTCATGAAGTTAAAGCCATTGTCTCATTATTGCATATGCTTGTTTTGTGTTTTTTGTTTTGTGTTTTTGTTTATTGTTTTATTTGCTTGAGGACAACCAAATGTTTAAGTGTGATGAAGTTGATAGTTGTAGATAGCATCATGTTTTTGTGGGTAGTTTAGTGGTTGTTTAGTGTGTGTTTAGGTTAGAATTGTGTTAGTTAGTAGATATTTATATTTTAAGTGTTTTATGGGTTAGATCGTGCTTTTGAGCTTCAAATTTATATTTTGAGGTGCATTGATGTGTTTGCTAGTGTTTTAGGGCAAAGAGTGGAAAACGAAGAAGATTTAGAGAAGACTCAAGAGCTAACCCAGGGCTATGATAGTGGCAGAAGGATGATTGAGGTGCCACGACCATGATATAATTTGCCATGACTATGATAGAAGGCCAAAAGAGTGTGGACAGACATGGGGATGTTTCCAGTTTTAAATTTTCGAGGGACTTTTCAGACCTTTCAGACTCGAAAAAGACCCTAGGGATTCCTTAATTGGAAAAGCCTATAAAAGTCTTATGGATGAAACCCTAAAGAGAGCCTCATTTCTGCCACTTTTGGAACCCCTGAAGGAGAGTGAAAGGAGAGAGAGAAAAGAGGATAAAGGAGAGGATCTTCGCGGATGCTACTCTCCCGAGGCACCTAAATCCCATTCTATTGTGTATGTCTTTCATTTGTTGTTCTTTTCTTTAAACATCAAGATGAATATGAATATATGTATGGATTTGGGTTTGATTAAGATGTTCTAACTTTCCTTTAGGATTTGACCTTGATTTAATGTCAATTTAGTTATTATGTGTTATTGTGATTGGGTGTTATGATTGATTGTGGTCTTTGCATACTTTGGAAATAAATCGAAAGGGTACTGGATACAAATGACTAGATTGGGTTAATGAGAGTTAGACGATTTAATTGACAACACAATCAATCTAGTAGATTATTATATGGAGAGAGATCCCATGTGAGACTCGATTTTTTATTAGAGAGCTTAAGATCTAATTAGAATTATGGGGCTTTTATTAATTGAGAGATTGCAGATTTCATAATTTAATTAGGTTAATAAATTAGGGTGCGTGATTATAACTCGAGAGAGAGTGAACCCTCCTTTGATAGTTTAGGATCGACAACCCGTGAACATATAAATAGTTAGGTTAGCATTAATGATAGAAAGAACACCCTCTCCTATAATCTAGTAATTTTCCTTAAATGAACGCCATTGTGATTCTTGTATTGCTCAATTTTAATTCTTTTTGTGTTAAATTCTTAAATTACATTCCCAATAATCAAATTCTTATGCCTAATTTCTTGCAATTTTTATTTTCGTTTTATGAATTTTTCAAAGTCTTAGAAAACATAGGATTAGATTAGTTCACCCTCCTTGTGGGATCGACCCTTCACTTAATACAAATCACGTCCTGTGCACTTGTGGTATTTGAGGGCTATAAATTGTAAACCTGCAAATCAGACAACATCTATACAGCTTTCACCCCCGACAACTACCTGATTGGTTTCTACCAATCCTCATAATATGCTTGGCGTCAGCTCTTGTAACTTCATACATTTCCATCACCATTCCAAACAATTCTCCACTACATAACATCTTTTTTGTTCTTTTCTAATTTCTTCACAACCTTGGGTGTAACTTTTATTTTCCATTCGTTTACAAATTGTCTCCTCTCAGTATGCCTCTTCATCACCATTATTTTAATTGTTTCTAGTATGTTTATAATTAGGCTATCTCTAGTTGCTAATATCCATCCATTGAATGTTTCACTCATATTGTTATCAACAACTGGAAATTTGGATTCAAAGGACTAGTAACATCGTGCTCATCTCTCCTTCGAATATTCAAGCAATGATGATACACATCAAGGTGTGATTTTGTATAATATTTTCAACTAATTGTTAAAATCTTCTATGTATGTTGACCAAACACAATTCCGAAATTGCTTTTGCAAGTCTTTTCCTTTGAAATTCATATGTTACTTATGGTATATGTGCCTTGCATATATACAATGACTAGCATATGGTATTTTCTTCCTCTACTTTAATCCATTCATATAACAATAGAATAGAGTAAAGTTAATAAATAGTTGATACAATATAATAGGCTCATTAGTCATTGAATAAAAAATACCTTTTGCATATCTAATATTATTGTAAGTCCTTCACCACTACCTAACTCCAAGTTCGAAGACAGCAAACTCATAAAGTAGGTGCACGAATTCATGTCCTCTACCTCGATAACTGCCTAAGCCAACAGATACATAACTCCATCTCCATCCATCCTAACTGTACTCAATAGTTAACATTGGAATTTAGTTTTCAAAAAATAGCCATTAATACCAAATATGGGCCTCAAATGCCTCCATCCTCTTTTCATCGCATCAAAGCATAGGTATAATCTTTTGAAATATAGAAAAGAGATAAAGATGCATCAATTAATGAATAAACTTCATAACAAATACATGTTTTAATTATCATTGTCAATAACACGTAAAACTTAATTTTGCATACCTGTAATAAACTAGTTTCCTGATGTCTAGATAGCTTTAACTTAATTATTGATCTAAGATTACTATTCCTTAACTGATGAGGATATCCTTGTAGTTTTGTATACACATTTATATAATCACTCTCCCTTTCTTATCTCAATCTTCTCTTGGAAGCTTTACACATACTTGGGTTGGTAGATATATTGAGCTTTTCTTGACATTCTTCAAAGATCTTCATCGTCGAGATACTAGGCTTCTCAAATATTCTGTCCTTAAAATGTCTCATTAGGAACTTAGCAAAAACTAATTTTGATTTGTTTGTTGTAAAACATCTACGCTTATCATTATATGTCACCACTTTAAAACACCTTTCATTTTTGTCACAAACGGCACACAACTCCTACAGGCATCACTCAATACATCTCACTCTCATCTTATGTCTTTCACTTTTCTTAAACTTGACATTGTAGCCTGTCCACACTGCATAATTAACAACAGACTCTCTAAACTCTTTTGCAGAGTCAAACTCCATCCCCAACCTCCAATTTAGTTCATCATTGGATGGATTATGTGCCTTATTGAACTACTTGATCTTTGCAATGCCTCAGCAGGATCTTCTTCACTAGGATATTGATCTTTACTAATAGTACTACCAAAATCTATTGACTTAATTTTAACTGGTTTGTGGTCATCGGGAATCTGAGCATGTATAAAAACCATCATCATGCTCATCTTCATCATCATCACCTCCACATTGGCTCCTAAACCAACACCTTCAGTTCTAACTCCTTTTTTATCATATCCTCTAGATATAAGCAATATGTCAAGTACAAATGATGGGGAATCTAACATATGAGTTATAAATACGTCAATCCTTTCATGAATTTTTAGTAGAATGATAAGCCTTAGATAACTTTCATTTAATTCAATCAACTTGAAAGACTCACTGAACTCAAAATCATGTTCTCTATAATAGGCCTTATCAATTTAAGGGTATCCTAGCTCCTTCCTCATCTCACATATTTGCCTATAGCTAACAAAATCTAGGTCTATTTTATCAAAAATACTTGATTCCCCATCAACATATTTCAACTCTAGCCCTACAAAAAGTGTCCACCATAAACAACTTTATGCTTCCATATTCAGCCATCATATACCTGTTCATAACAAACTTATAAAGGCAAGTGTATCACCAAAAAGTGTACATTAAAAATGATATTATCAATAATATATTAGATACTACATGCATAATTACACAATTAGAGGATAACATCAGCAATTATCAAATCTACAAGTTGATAATGTATGCATTAATATGAAGAACTTCTTATATACTAAAAACAAATCCAATTCTTAATCTTAAGTTGATAATGATTGCAGAAGCATAATTTAGAAGTAATCAACCTAATGTAGCTACTAATTTGATAGGACTTGATACCCTCCCACTTTAATAATCAAATTTAACTATAGGAGGAGGCCACTTAATGAGTTAAATGAATATACCATACTAAAACAAAAGGAGATTGTGTTTAATGAACTTAAGAAAAAGTCTAATGGATTCAAAGGACTGGTAACAGTTTCATAAGTGACCATATATAACACACATATTACATTGATTCTAACAAATATGATTATATAAGGGAGGATGCTAAGTTTGATGCCTTACCAACTCTTCTAAATCGTGAAGATTATCTCCTAAAAAAATAAGGGGAGCTAACGCTCTAGCCAAGAAGCTTTTATTGAAGGATTTCATCATTTAAAATAAACCCTATATAATAGGTGTTTCGAAGACCAGAATTCAAAGGAATAAATGCAACATAGTATAGTTCTTACAGTCAAATTAGAGGCATATCACCTTATCACTCTTGTCCTAATTGAAGGATCATTGTCTTATATGATAAGTCAGTTTTGGAAGTTAAAGACATTATTACCTCTGACCAGCTCATTCACTTCTATGCTTTGGATAAGACTACCTTGAAGGTTCTATACATCACTTTCATAAATGGTCATAATTATTATTTGAACTATGATTTCCTAAGGACTTCTTTATGGAAGCAACTTGCAAATTAATAGTCAATATTTATGAGCCCTAGATGATGACTGGCAACTTTAATTCTGTCATATCTATTAATGAGGTAGAGGTAGGCAGAGTTTTTGGTTAGCCTTGTCCTGAATTGAGGCAATGCTAAATGGACATTTAAATGACTGATATTCTAAGAAGTAGGAATATATTATCTTAGACCAATAATCAAAGTGGTGATAATCTTATTAGGAAAAATCTTGACAAAGCCTAGCTAATTTAAAATAATTTCTTGTTTTCATTAACTACTACTTAGTGTTTCATGGAGACAAAAACTCCACTTTTCCATAATATTTTGAATACTAAAAGAAGCAGGAATAGGAAATTTTCCATTAATAAGCACAATATGGTGATTTACAAGTAGGAACTTTTACTAGAAGAAGTTGTTAACTACTTCAATGAGGTGATGAATGCTCTTTATAACTTAGTATCTTCTACTTAAATCACCACTAAGATAATTAAGGAGTTTATGTTTCCTAAGGAGAGTGATTTACTAACAAAACCAGTCATCATATAGGAGATTGAAAACACTCAAATTTTCAAATCCTAATAAAGCTCCTGGTCTAAATGGATTCAATATTAAGTATTTCAACAAAAATTGGCCATTGATTAAGGATATGGTAGTGCATGCAATCATGGAATTCTTAAAAAACATGAAGTGTCTTAATGAAAGAAAACTGTTATTTACACTTCGTTTTTGGTTCCCTAATTTTTATATCACCATTGTTAGCATTTAGTGAGACCTAAACTAGTACACCAACTTCAACAACAATCATAGGGGACCATGGCTTACATGCAACACTACAATAAACATAGGGGACCACAACATACAATCATAAACAATCAAACATAAGTTGAGGTAGATAATAAGCACACAAATAAGCAAATTTAGGGGATCACACAAAACATAAAAGGTAGACAATAATAGACCTACCAAGATGAAATGTCGACCTCTAGATATAGACACCCAATGAGCATGTGAGTTGAGTTGCTTGGTGTGTGCAATAACAATAACAAATAATTACATTGTAATCGTCTGAGGAAGAACACAAAGGGAAGAAGAAGGAAGAAGTGTAAGATGAGGGATTGTGTGGAAATGAAGAAGATGGCAGATTAGGGATTGGAGGATTTCTAGTCAAAATCTAAAAATCATAAAATTATACACCAATTATTAGATCCAAGTTAAGAATTATTTCTAGGTTTTAGAAATCATTTGAAGCCACAATGAAGAGAATTCTACTAGCAGTCTACATGTTGGCTTCTCTTTAATGTCACAGCTATCTACTAAGATTATTGAAGCCATTACCAACCATCAATCGTGCAGAGGGACGTCTGTTACATAGGTTAATAACAAGAATAATAAATGGTATGGTTGAATGAAGGTTTGTTTTAGGAATAAGCTGGTGTTTGGACATAAGGTTAGGTTTATTATTATTATATTAGAATGATGATTGTTTAAATATAAGGATAGAATTATTCTAACATTAAAATTAGACCTGGATTAAAGTGATATAAATATAAGTAAAGTTATTCTTAAAATGGAATATAAAAACCTAAAAATTGAATTTTGAAAAATGAATGAAAGCTTTGATTGAAACCTTTGGAAAAGTTATACACTAATGTAATGTAAGACCATTTACAAAGAAGTTCTAGTTCAATGCAAAAAACCTAAGAATAAAGTTACAAATTTTAAAGATTCTATCTAAACTTCATGCTTAGTGTGAGCTTGCCTTATGCATTTCTTATTATCATGATATCTCTAATCTAGTTTAAAGTGTTGCTAGCTCACTTATGTTTCCCGGTATGTTTGACAAGTGCTTAATTGATTATGCATTTATTCAATAGCACTTAGTGTTTAATGATATGAAATGCTTAAGACATTCACTTTAGTTCATATTTGGTTTTTAGTACAATTCAGAATTGAAAGAGCTAAAGTAAGTCAAAAGTACTATATTTGAACCATCTTCTTAACATTCACACTCACTTATCTTTACGAAGCAATAAGACAAAGGATTAGAACAAGAGGACACAAGAAAATGTATAAAATGAAGGGTATATGTTAAAAAATCAAGAATGAAGAGTGTGAAATGACTAACGAACATGACATAAAAGTCATGGGTATGATCATGTTAGTCACGCCTATGACTTAATTTTCATGGGTGTGACACTTCATGCATGCCCATGATTGATTTTTCATGAGTATGTCACGACCATGCATGCCCATAACTCATATGCAGACCTTGAAAAACATATACACACTCATGAGATGCTACCAACTCACCCGAAAACCTAGTTTTGAGTATAAATACATCGTTTTCATGGAAGAAATGTTATGAAAGGTTGGAAAAATGATTTAGGGATTTCGAGAGGTGACAAAGGGGTAGAACTCTCATCCTTTGGAGACCCATAGAGGACTAGGCTTTCTTAACCTCGTTTGAAGACGACATCGACACCAAAGAACCCGGTTGGTTAAGCATTTCTTTTATTGTTATTGCTGTTCTTTCTCTGTTTAGGGATTGATCATGTTATCCTATGCTTATTGTTGGTCCCAAATTTTTTTTTTTATGAATAAGCATGATTTAACTAATTTTGAGGTTTTGATAGATTAATCATTTTGTAATTGTTTAATTATGTCAAAGTTAGTAGGTTTTATTGAATGGGTAAGTCAAATTAAAGTGTTAAGACACTTGAGGATAAAAGAACAGAAGCCTATAAGGAAGGGTAAAATGGACTTTTTGGAATCATTAAGGGTAGAATTGAAAGAAAAAATTGTGGTCTTGCATTTTAAAAAGGGATAAGAACGAAAATTGAAGAGAAAAAGAGAGAGTGTCAGGAAGAAGAGAGAGAAATACGAAGAGAATAAAAGAAGGAGAGAAAAGAAGAGAGTTGAGCTAGGGTTTCATCATTTCTTAGTCATGAGAGAGATTTTGAAGTTGTTCAAGAAGAGAAAAAGGTAGAGGAAGAGGAAGAGCTTCCACTTAAGCCAAAGATCTCTTCATTTGGTGAAGAATCAAGGTAAGATCATTTTGAATCTTTTGCATTTTTGGATGGATTTTAGTTCATGGAGTTTAGAAAATGCATGGGTTTAAGTATTCTAGCACCAATTTTGGTGATTATGCTTTGTTAGATTTTCAATTGAAAACCCTATTGAGTGGAATTTTTGTTAATGTCTAAGGGTATCAAGAAAGGCAAGAGGAGCAAGAGAAGAAGCATTTTAAGCAAGTCTTTAAGAAAGGAAATCAAGGTGGGTTACATGTTTATAATAGAGTTATGAGTCACTAATGCTTTTCCAAATAAAGAAAAGAAAATGATTTTAATTACTTCATAAATGTTACTTTTAATGTTTTTAAGTTGTTTAAGAAATTGCTACATGTTGGTGTATGAATTTTGATGATGAAATGGGAAATGGTTTTGAAATATTTTATGTTATGCCTTGAAAAATGTCCTAGCATTTGTATAAATGAAAAAGAACAAGAAATGATTTGAGCATGAATATGTGCTTTTGTTTGGTTGAGAGTGGAACCATTCTGTTTGTCACATGTACGTTTACAAGAGCCTTCTCCCGATTGCCCACTTATAGCATATAAGCTTCAAAAAAGTGGACTCATTCTGTTCATGGTTTAAACTTTGGTTTCTCCATTCTATTTCCATAGAACCCTCGAGCCATTTGTTTGTGCATTGCATCTTTGAATTATCAAGAATGATGCATAATTGAGTGTTATGCTTTGATGGTTAAATGCACATGCCATGTTTATATAATGATGTTTAATTATGTGTTTTGAGCTAGACTTGAGAATATGAGAACTATGCATTTTATGAATTCAATATGAATCTTCTATGAAAAAAGAACATTTCAACAATTTTGCTTATTCTCCGTTATAAACTGTTACCCACGAGCTTTCAATCTCACCCCCTTTTCGTCCTATCTTTAGGTGATAGCTAAGAGATCAAGTAATCAAGAGCGTAAGGGAATTACTCCAAATTTGCTTATTTTTTATTTTGAGTTGGTTTTGGGAAAGCACAATGTTTTACTCACAATTAAAATTTATTTGTTCAAGAATCTTTTGTAATTTGAGATTTTGAGACGATGATGTACTGGGGCTTGACATGTCATTAAAGATTTGCAAAACTTTATTTTTTTATGTTAATGAAATATGAATGGTGTACGGATGATGTGAGCAGATATTAGATATACCTGAAGAAGTTATTAACTTGAGTTGATGATTTTGAACATGAATTGTTGATATATATATATATATATATTATAAATACATAAGTGAGATGTTATGAAAAAGAAAAATAGGAATTATGACTGATCAAATCTAGTTGGATGTGATTAGTCAACTGAGTTGAGATTTAAGAGTTTAATGAAGTCAATTTGATAGTTGAATAGTTATGCTCAGGACATTCTAAGTTTGCATAGTGCAAATTCCAAGTCTTCCATAGAGGTAAATTTTCATGTCTAGAGTTCAAGAGAAAAATTTTATTGATTTAGGCTAAGTTGGGCAAATTTATCTCCTAGAAAGTTGTAGCTTATCTTTCTAGCTTTCCAACACATTGGAGTCGAAAATTTTGAACTTCATAAGTGGAGAGGCTCTGGAGAGTGTAGAAACTTCTTCTGGTGCACTATTTATAAACTTCTTCTGGGTACTATTGATTTTACATCTTCTGTTCTAGGTTTGACCCTCTAGATGATAAAATCTATCTTCAAGGTCTTCATGAAATTTGAAGATCTTGTAGTCCTCTTTCGAACCATCTAAGAATGACTTTGATCCTATATCTCTAGAGAGAGATATGCTAATTGTTCCAAAATAGGTCAAAGATTGAAACTTCTTCTAGGTACTGTTCATCTTACATCTTCTGGTCCAATTTTGACCCTGTAGATGATAGAATCTATCTTCAAGTCTTCATAAAAGTTGTAGATCTTGAATTTCTATTTCAATCCATTTAGACATTGATTTGATATCTCTAAAGAAAGTTATGCCAATTGTTTCAAATAAGTCTTAGACTAAAACTTCTTCAATGCACTGTTCATCTTATATCGTCTGGTCCAGTTCTGACCCTTTACATGACAAAATCTCTCTTTCATTGCTTTTTTAGACCTCGAAGTCCTCTTCAAAACCATTCTAAGATGACCTTAATTCGACATCTATGGAGAAAGTTATGCTAATTGTCCTGAAACAAGTTCCATATGATTAAGGACAAGTACTATTTCAGTTTAATGACTCTAAATACTGGGCTTCGGAATCGGGGTCCAGCATTTTATGGTATTAGAGCCCAGAATTGAGATCTTATATGGGTGTTTTTGAAATACATGCCAAGCTACATACATTTTAGTCATGTCATAGAAGACAGTAGTACCTGATCTTTAGTCTAAGTCACATGTGTATGAGTCACACTTATGAGCATTTCTTAAGAGTTTAAACTAATAGAAATAGTAAGAAGAGAATGATGATCTGGCATAATGTGAGAAAATGAAAGGGTTGTGGATATTTAGAAATAAGAAATATTACGTAGTCCGATATGTTAGTCATAGACTCATTAATTGTGATTATGTTAGTGAATATGGTGACGGAATTTTATTGTGGATATGTAATTGACTCGATATGGATTTGAAAATATTTTCATAAATTGAGTAAGAAGAAATAGAGAAATAAGTGGAAATGACAAGATTTAAGGTGTGCAAGCAAAGTGGAATTGAAAGATTGAAGTTGGAAGTTAGAATGATTGTTTAATTTTTGTGATAAGAGTTATGATCCAGCATAAGAAGATATTAGTGGAATGGAGATTGTAGATGATGTTACAATTAGTAATGAATTCAAAGATAAAGAGAAAAATATCGTCTAGGATAAATAGAGATCAACGTATCAATTATGTAAGATATAAATTTGTGAATTGTTGGAGATAAATATGTGGATAAAATGGGATGAATTTGATGATACCCACCTAAGTATATGAGGCAGTAATTCTGTTTACTACTTCATTAAGTATTGGTAATTAGAATGTATGATCTAGTAAGAACGATAGAAATTAGTCTTTCCGAGGTATTAAGGATGGCTGATAATGTGATGATGATAACAGATGATTGATAAAGATTGCATGAATAGTATAGATGATAATAGCAAGAAATCTTCTTTCTGAGAAGAATTTCACTAACT
>JAOQMP010107669.1:0-14441 GCA_027563575.1 Erythroxylum pedicellare
CGGTTCAACAATTTCTAATATTATTATTATTTGGATGTCATCAAAATTATTAGACGTGAAGTCATTTTGACTTAACATCACCTTCGGATTCATCATCAATAAGGGGGTACAAATTACTGGGTCCACACTTTGTGACAAACAAGGAAATTCCTAGTTTACAACAGGTGAAAAACCTGGTTTTTGTGCTGCCAGGCCATAGAGACCCTCACCCTAGTTTGCTTATGAAGGAGTGACATTGTTACAAATTTTGTGAGGCTGATGGGAAACTGTCGAAATAGCCGATGGACTAGGCACATCCACAACTGGCTACACAGACTGATTAGGCCGAGGAGGATTTGTTTGTGAATCTGGCTGTTCAGCAGGCAACAAGACATCTGGCTGCAGCACACGACCAGTAAAAGCATATTCCTAACATTGCTACAGTGGTTTAACTTGTGGCACAGTTAGCCCCTCATTGTGACGCAGTTCAGGATTGTGGACATGACACATATTCTCAAAATGCCCAATATATATTCAAGAATTAATTGTACATAGATAATATATCAAAAAATTCAACTATATAACTTTAATATGCAAAATTTTATTAATAATACCATCTTAATATGTGTAGAATATTTGAATGCCTGAAGTATATAATTAATTAAACTAATTGTTCATGCATGTCAATTACATAACAAAAAATTCAGACAATCATTTTCAACAGTAAAATTAGGTTAAAATATTGCTTTCCACTACACATAAGCATGACATGTTGATAATGGTGGCATTTCTTAAAGTGCATATGGCCGGTCATTAGTCAAACACATGCATGAATTGAACCTGCCTATCTCATGAATTTAATCCTTAATGAGAGGTTCAATTATGAGTATTTTGTCTAATATATCCTGAATAAATGGTTCAATTATGAGTGCTTTTTAACGTATTGAAAATAATGAGAACTTTGTTTAATTATTCAATATGAAAGTGATTAGTGCATTGGTATATAACTTAATATGTTTGTGTTTGAGTGTAATTTTAGATGCATGAATTAGAAAAGGATGATGATAGATAATTAATCTACTTTCTTTTAAGTTTAATATATGGTGTTAATGATTTGGCTATATTCAAGTGCATTTTCTTTTTAATTTGTCTATAATTATTTCCCCTTACTTGTGAACATGTGTGTGATGACCCAATTTAATAGTATAAGGTTGATTTATGGTAGAAAGTTTACAGTAGAACCAAATTTGAAATATGTTGATGGGCAAACAAGTGTTTTCGATTACAAGTATATAAAATTATATTTATGCATATCATTAGCAACAATATTTATTCATTTATTTATACGTCTTTATCTCTTTTGTGTAGTTCAAAAGAGTGTACAATTGCTTTGATGTCATAAAGAAAGGATGGAAGCATTTAAGGCCAATTTTTTGTATTGATGACTACATTCTAAAGACAAAATTCAAAGGTCAGCTATTGAGTGCAGTTAGGAAGGATGGTGAAGGGCTTACAATTATATCAGATATAGAAAAGGTATTTTATTCTTCATATATTTATAGTTTATTATTATACAAATTTCATATTAACTTAATATTTTTTATTATTATAGGGATTGATTAGGGTTGTTGAAGAGAAATTACCATATGTCATTTATCATATATGTGGTAGTCACATATACCATAATTGGTATATGAATTAAAAGGGAAAGAATTTGCAGAAGCGGTTTTGGAATTGAGCATGATAAAATTACGTCAAATATTTCAATAAGTACCTAAAAAGATTGGATAAAATAAAACCTGGATGTGCATCAATACTGCTTGAATAACCTAAGGAGCGGTGGGTAAGATGTTACCAATCTTTTAGATCGAAATGCCAAATTGGCGACAATAATATGAGTGAAATTTTAATGGGTGGATCTTACCAGCAAGTGATAGGCCATTATTAGTATGCTTGAAACCATTAGAATCATGGTGATAAAGAAGCATGCAAATAGGACAGAATTTGTGCAAGCTTAGAAGTCAGATGTTGCACTGATGATTATGAAGAAATTTAAGAAGTATAAGAAAGATTCAATGCAATGTAAAATTATAACATCCCCTATACAAAACCTACAACCATCCAGACACATAACAACCAAATTCCTATATACGCATTCAACGTATATAATTCTATTGAATGCTATACATATACGCATTAAAAAACTCCCCAATGCTTAACATTATCATTTAACAGTAGTAATACATCTTTACATTTATATTGTAATCCAAAAGAAAACATAAAATTTCCTTTCTTCATTACATGTGCAATCATTTTTAACTAAAAACACATTCCAAAATTACTTTTTCTTCTATCTGTTGGCCTTGGTCCCTACAGATATACTTTGTACCTCTCTCCTATGACTTGGACCTACACAAATCAACACTCGTGCTAAGCTTAAAAGCTTAGTAGGGAAAATACTTAGTTTAGATGGCCACTCATTGCATTCATTCGCCAAGCACACATATTCAACAAAAATATTGGACCAAAAATTAATATCAGAGTCATCTAGCTCATTAACTATAACTTTAGTAAAACCATGGAAAATATAGAAAAAAATATTAAAGATCAATTGGAAGAAATTACCCAATCAGTAAATAAACTTACACTAAATAACGAAAACAAGTCTCTAAAATATGAATTATAAAACCTATTACTGATTAAGATGAAATAATTTACGGTTATGAATCTGATTAGCAAGAGATATATATGGATCAACCAAAATCTAAAGGTTCAAAACCAAAAGAACAACCTAAAACAAGTCAAAGTGTAGAAAAACAAAAAAGAGAAAATAAATCTAGTTATAATTGGAATTATAAACCTCTAGAACAAGAAGAATTAAATTGTTTTGGATATTACAAAAAAGCCAATAATATATAAAAATGTCCTACAGAATATACACCAAAACATATAACATTAGGACTAAATGAAAATTTTAATTTAGACTATGTTTTATCTCCATAAAAATTATTACTTGAATGGTCTAACAGATTAGCATTAGTCATTCAATTAGAAAAACCTTATGAAGGCTTAACAAATCTTAGTACTTTATCGAATTTTATTACCTATAAAACTACTGGTATAGTATTAAATTTTTTATTAGACAACGAAATACGAATAAAAAATACTACTGGAATTTTTAATACTATTGAACCAATAAAAGCTTTTCATGTAGTTACCAACGAAATTTATAAAGAATTTATTGAAAAAGATACAACTTCATCTAAACAAGAAATTGAAAATGAAGAAAGAAAAAATGTCCTATGGCATCTAAATAATATATGAATATGTGATATCTGTTATTTGGAAGAATACATTTGTAGAACAAGAAATATATATACAAATATTTATTTAAAAATTACCTTATCTAATAAATAAAACAGTAGAAGAATTGTTGTTAATAAAACAACATGATAATCTAGAAGGTGCTATTTCAATAGTAAAAGAAGTATTACCACAAAAATGCTTAGAAACAAAATTACGTAAATCATTAAGACATAAAGATATTCAACTATGTTATTCTAAATATTCAGAAGTACCTCAACAATATGGATGTGACTCTTTTACCTATCAAAGATAAAGAAAACATAAATATAACAAATATAAATGACAAAAATGTCCCAAAAATAAGTATAAGAAATTCCCATTTAAACCTTTAGTAAATCCACATAAATACTTAGAATTTGTCTAAATATGAAATTCGATAAGTAATAAGTCAACTCTCCATTTTCTTAATGTTTTAATACATGCCATTGTTTCCTTTTCATGGATAGGATATTTCCTTTCAGTGTGATTAAAAGTCCCACTAATGCAAATATGCTTCAACCTATTATCCATATATCTAAAATGTATATTTATAAGCCAAATATTGATATCCAACGCTTATTGATACAAATTATCAATATAATCGCACATTATTACAATTTCTCATTACAATCAATACAAATGCTCATTAACACCAATTATTCATGTTATCATGCTGCATTTCTTTTTTATGACTGTTATGTTTCCTTTCTATGTTAAGCTTGCACATTTTCTGTGGGCATAGATAACGGATACTGTAGATATCCGAAGATATAAAATTGTAGATACCCAAAGGTATCGAACTGTGGACACTGGTAGTTTCAAACTGTAGCAATTGCACTGTAACCCTATAGTTATGCCTATCTATCTATAACAAAGAAAATATATCAGGCACTATAACATTTCCTTTAATCATTTGCAAATTTCACAAATCATATACAAATCATATGATATACATTTCAAGTCATAAAGTATATATTTGCATTCGTACATTAAATTCATGGCTTATCACCATTAGAAGGGTATCAAAATCACACTTGTTTAATCATATTATACATATATGAGTAATGGATATGCATACAAATCATTTACGTATATGTAAATTTTCTTCGGAATGCAATATGCTCAATCTTATATTCCAATGTTCAGTCTCTCAATTCACATGTGGGAAGCCCTATTTCATTTATTTCTAGGTATTTGAAAAGTTTCATACACATTCAAAAAGGTTCGGATAAGATGTAGTAGAAATCGAAAACAAAAACAATGTCACGGTCGTGACAGACACTCTCTCCATTCAATACCACTATTTGTTCCTTAATATGCATATAGAAAAAGTCAAAGATGGGTTTCTAGGTCTTCTAGACATTTTTTTCTCTATATATATAGTTTCTATAGCACTAACAATCAGACCATTTGGACTTCTAAATCATGAGATATAGGTAAAATATCAAAAGCTGCTCCAAAAGGGGGACAACATCAGGTCATTTTTTATATCTCAATTTCCAATGTCATAGAGCCAGAATTAAGTCAGAGTTCCTTCTATAGATATTTAGCTCTATGTCTTAGGTTTCATATTCAACTAAAATCATACAATTTTGAGGTCTTTATGTTGATTTATGACTCAAACAAAGTGACTAGTTCAAACAAACCCGACACAGAATTCCACTATACAATAATCTCTTGTCATATTCAACCATCTTATGCAAGATAACACTAAAATAACCAAAGCATCATCCCAGTAACCATTCCACATCCAAATGAATCTTTTTACACATTAAAATATACACAAATACAAAAATGAACTAAGTGAAGTCCTAAACGTCAAAATTGACAAAGCAGGTCTTCTATTGCCTTTCCTTCCCTTCCTCTTTGACTTTGCTTGACTCACCAACTAGAAACACCAAAAATATACCTCTTAATCTGACTTCCAACCTTTCATTCCTTCATAAACAAAATAAGAAGAGATAAAGGTGAAGAGAAAATCCCTAACTTTTACCTTGATTTTCACCTAAGATTGGCTTAATTTCTTATATGAAAAATGATGGGATGAAGAAGGTCAAATGGAGAGGAGAAAAATCTGAAGCTAAATCATCAAAGTGTCATCCATCTCCTCTCTCCAAATGCCTTTTCATAATTTTTCTAATCTTAGACACATGTTTCAATCTCATTGGACCATATGTCACAATCCTATTGCATCATATGTTACAATTTCATTGGACCACATGTTACAATTCTATTAGACCATACATTGCAATGCTATTGGACCATATGTTACAATTTCATTGGACCATGTGTTACAATTCTATTTTAGACACATGCTTTAATCTTATTGGTCCATGAGTTGACTTTAGGAAAATTGCATATTGGTTCTTCTACTTCCTTTACTTCCCACATTGGCTTACAATCTTGTCAATTAATTTCATTCCCCTATGTCTTAATTTTCTAATGTAATAAATTTCATGCAATTTGGTTAATTATTCCAGGAGTTATATCCAAAACACTACAGGCTATTCAAAAACAGGGTTATAACTCAACTTCAAGCCAGAATTTAAAAATTTTAAAGATACAATGAAATTTCGATTCCTTCACAGAAGTTTTAGATCTATGTCTCCAGTTTAATCTCCAATTGAAATTATCCAATTTGGAGGTCTACAAGCCAAGATATCGCCAAATTATAGAAGTGGAACATATCCATTCAATGAGGTACACATCCCAAATTAACTAACTTTAGTCTTATCATGCAAGAGCAACACAAAAATATATCCAATTTAACTAAAAAAAATCTATAAGCAAATGGGATACTTCTTCTACCAATTCCTCTCACATCACATTCATAAATGCAATCTTTGCACCCTAATTTTGAGATTTTGTTAATGAAGTCCACAAATTCAATGCAAGATTTCTCTGTCAAAATCTCTACTCTTAAGAATCAAATTCGGTCTTTTAGTAAGGATTTATCAAAACAAAAGTTTCTTGAGAAGGTTTTAAGAAGACTTCCCCTAAATATGATCAAGTTATTATAGCTATAGAGGAATCCTAGGATTTATCTAATTACTCATTTATTGAACTAATGGGATCTCTTAAACCTCGTAAAGCTTGATTGAATAGATCAATTGGGACATCTCTAGAGCAAGCTTTTCAAACTAAGCTTGATGGGAAGTACTTCAATGTCTTAAGAAAAGGAGGAGGATCTGATGGTAGTTGAAGATGTTTCAAGTAATAATAGAAGTCGTGGTAAATTATATGGCTAAAAAAGAAAATAGGTAAAGTTAACCCTCTACATGCACAATTTCATTGTGGTAAGACTAATTACGTTGAGGAAAATGCTAAGACAAAAAGAAATTAGATTATGAAAAAATGAAAATCAGTGTTATAATTACAAAAAAAAGGCCATATACCAAGAAATTGTGAACTCAAAAACCAAGCAAAGTTTCACAAAGAGAAAGATAATTGTTTGGAGAATTTATTTGTTGCTTGTTTAGCTGCTAATGTTAGTATATCTTTAGAAGTTTGGTATTTAGACAGTGGTTGTAGTAATCACAGGATAAGAAACAAAATTATTTTGTGGAGATTGATGATTCAATGACATCAAGAGTGACCTTGGGAAACAATAGTCAAGTTCAAGTGAGTGGTGTCAGCACAATGTCTGTGATTTACAAAACTGGTACAAAATACATCCACAATGTCATGTATTTTCCTGGCTTAGATAATAATCTTCTAAGTTTGGGCCAGCTAACAAAGAAAAGTTACTATGCTATCTTTGGCAATGATGAGTGTTTGATTTATGATAAAAAAGGAGAAAGTATTTGGTGCATTTAATAAAAATGTACGAAAATCAAATGTTTCCAATCATATTTTCGCAATTGGATTTTAATGCCTTTATAGCCTTGGGTGATGGTTTAGAGCTCTAGCATAGAAGGTTTGCTCATCTCAATTTTAATGCATTGTAAAAGTTACATAACCTAAATATGGTGATGGGTGTTAGTGTCTTTATTTTCTATCTTTTTGTGTGTTAATTTTCTTTGTTCTTGAGGTTCGAAGTTACACTTAATGGAAATTAATCTTGTTTTTATGTATTTTGGAACCAAATAAAAAGAACTGTAAATAGTTTGGGACAAAAAGAGTTGAACTAGGCGTTGAACCTAAGTAGACATGGGCTCGTGCAACAACCAGCAGCCTAAAACGCAACAGGTTAGAAGTAGAAAGCAAACAACGTAGCACAGGAGTGAAACGCAGAAATAAAGAAATGTGGGTTTAAAGGGTGTGAACAATACCATTAGATAAAGATTAAATTGTCACATCAGTGAATAGTAGAGAGAAGCTAGTTTACAAGAGTTTAAGGAGCGAAAACAAGGCCAAAACACAGACTTTTGTCTAATAATTAAAACGTCAGAGACGTGAATAATACGGTAACCTCAATCTTTATTCATCCCATCAGCTACATTAGTAAGAGAGGAGAAAAATAGAAAGCTTGCGGCAGAACCAACAAGAGTGGTGGTAAAAGAGAAGAGGGCTGGCGGCAGAAATAGAAGAACAACCCCCGTGACAATCTCAAATAGTTAGGAAAAATTATGATGTTGGGTAACTTAACTCTTATTTCTTAGCTTATGGAATCCTAGTTATTGAACTTTGAATGTTGTGAGACTTTTGTTCTTTATTTCAATCAATTTATTAATCAAGTATTAATTATTTTTTTTGGTTATTATTTGATTGTTTGATTTTATAGCTAGGTATACAACTAGTTTGTGATTTTATTCATTCAATCGCTAGATTAAACAGGTTGACGTTCAATTCTTTTAATCAAAAGTAACGATTAGGATTTTTGTCTACTACGTTAGGGACATGATTCTAGGAAAAATAATTGTCTAGGCTAAATATACATGGTATATATGTTGTCTAGTTCGTTGATTTTTGTGGTTCATAAAGCTATTAATTAATTAAATATGAGATCATATATAGGTTATTGATTAATAAGAGTTAATTTGAACACATGTTTTGGTTAACTAAACATAAGAGAAAATAGGTAAAGAAATTTGCCACAATGAATGCTTAACAAATAAATTGATTATTTTTTGTGTTGATGATCAACGTAAGTTCAATAATGAAGGAGGTCGAAAACCAAGATTTGTTCCTATTGATTGTTAGATTCTCATTGTTTTGCTACTAGTTATTATTTAATTTCATATTCCAATTAAATTATGTTTAATTCACAATTAAAAACCCCACTTTTATAGCGTAGCTACTAACATCTGAATTTCTTGTGGAAACGATCCTTACTTTCCACTACTACATTATTTTGTGTTGCAGTAAGTTGGTTTCTTTTTATATTTGGTTATAGGTGACAACTATCACCAAATTTTGCCATCATTGCTTAGGAAGTTTTGTTGGTTTATATGGGTTATGCATTCGAATCAATATGAAAATTTGTATTACAATCCTGAAATTGAGAAAACATCAAAGGCATTAAGAAAACAGACGAAAGAAAGACAACAAGTACTGAGAGAAGAACAACATAGGGAAAGGAACATTAATGCCAATCGCACTATATGCCAACTGACTGCTCCAGTTGAGGACCGATAACCTCACTACATTAATTTTTCAAATTTAGGTGATAATAACACTTTTAAGTTAAAGTCGGGATTGATTCACTTATTACCCGCTTTCTGAGGCACATTGGGAGAAGATCCTTATAAGAACTTGAAGGAGTTTGATGTTGTTTGTATAGGGATAAAGCTTACTAATGTCACCGAAAAGTAGATAAAGTTGAGGGCTTTTCCCTTTTCATTGAAGGACGATGCCCAAGATTGGTTATATTATTTACCTGCTGGAAGTATTAGAACATGGGTAGAGATGAAGAAGTTATTCCTTGAGAAGTTTTTCCTAGCTTTTAGGGATGCCAATATCAGAAAAGAAATCTGTAGAATCTGACAAAACACAAGGGAATCATTATATGAATATTGGGAGAGATTTAAGAAGCTGTGTGTAAGCTGCCCCCATCATCAAATCAATAAGCAACTGTCAATTCAATATTTTTATGAAGGTCTTTTACCGACTGAGAGGAGTATGATAAATGCTACAAGTGGAAGAGCGCTAGTTGATAAAACACCAACAACTACACGGGATTTGATCTCAACTATGGCTTCTAACTCTCAACAATTTGGAGCTTGGAATGATTATGGTTCAAGACATGTTAATGAGATGGGAGTTTCGTCATTGGAAAGAAGATTAGATTATTTGACTTCTTTGGTGCGTCAACTTGCCGTATCTAGGAAAGAGGAAGTTAAGACTTGTAGTATTTGTTCTATGGTTATACATCCCACAGATATGTGTCCTATTCTATAAGAAGACCAAGTTGAAGAAGCCAAGGCAATAGGTGGTTATTTGGGACAACCTTAAAGGATGTATGACCCATTTTTAAATACATATAATTTAGGTTGATAAGATCATTCAAACCTCCGTTATGGCAACAATCAAGGATAATAAGTAAGTTCTAATTTTTAGCCATATAAATAGCCTTATATGCCTAGACAATAACATCAAATGGGACAAAGTTTTGGTGAAATTAATTCCTTGGAGGATATAGTCAAGACATTGTCCATGAATACTGTGAACTTTCAACAGAATACTATGAAATTTTAGCAAGATAGGCAAGCTAGCATACAAAATCTTGAGACTCAAATGAGCCAAGTGGCGATTGCCATCAATAGGTTGGAGGCACAAAATTTAGGAAAACTCCCTTCTCAACCTGAGATGAATCCAAAGAAGAGTGCTTGTGCTATCACACTTTAAAGTGGTAAAGAGTTAAAGGAATCTACCCCAAAGGTTTCTAAGCGAGAGGTTGAAGAAGAAGAAGTAGAGAAAGAAGTTCCAAAACAGTCACAAGAGAAAAAGGAGGGTGATTCTTGCATTGTCACGCCTAAGTTCAGTGTAAAACCTCATTTTCCTAGTCATTTTGCCAAGCAAAAGAAGGAGGACCAAGAGAAAGAAATTCTGGAAACTTTTCACAAGGTACAGGTCAATATTCCTTCGTTTGATGCTATTAAACAAATTCCTCATTATGATAAATTTCTTAAGGAACTCTATATCTCAAAGAGAAACTTAAGTGGCAATGAAAAGGTGTAATTGGGTGAGAATGTTTCTATTGTGCTTTAAAAGAAGTTAACTCCTAAGTGTCCAAATCCAAGTATGTTCACAATCCCTTGTAAAATGAGTGGAGGGTTTGTATAGATTACAGGAAGTTAAATTCTGTTACTTATAAAGATCATTTTCCACTTCCTTTTATTGACCAAATGCTTGAAAAACTTGCAGGAAAAACTCATTATTGTAGTTTTGATGGTTATTCAGGTTATCACCAAATTTCTGTTGCACCAAAGGACCAAGGAAAAACGACTTTCACATGCCCTTTTGGCACCTTTGCATATCAAAGAATACCATTTGGACTATGTAATGCCCCTACAATATTCCAAAGGCGTATGGTAAGTATTTTCTCTGATTATATGGATGACTAAAAATAACTTGATTCTTAGTTATGAAAATGTCATTTTATGGCTGATCAAAGGATAATCTTAGGCCATGTAGTGTCTTTTAAGGGAATTGAGGTTGATAAGGCTAAAGATAGAAATCATTAAATCTCTTCCTTACCTCGTTAATGTACAGGAAGTTTGCTCTTTTCTTGGACATGCAGGTTTCTATCAAAGCTTTATTAAAGACTTTTTGAAGACCACTCAACCCTTATGCAAATTATTTCAAAAAGATGTGGAGTTTAAGTTTGACGAAGCATGTAAGAAAACATCCGATGAATTAAAAGAGAAGCTAATTTTTGCTCCAATAATCCAGCCCCTGGATTGGATTCTCCCATTTGAGATAATGTGCAATGCAAGCGACTATAAATTAGGCGTTGTTTTGGGGAAAAGGATGAACAAAGCTCCGCATGTGATTTATTATGCTTCCATGATGCTAAACGACGCCTAGAAAAACTATTTAACAACAGAAAAAGAATTATTGGTAGTTGTTTTTAGGCTAGAGAAGTTCTGTTCATGTTTATTGGGTACACATGTCATAGTTTATTCAGATCATACTACATTAAAGTATTTGTTGTCCGAAAAGGAAGTAAAGCCATATCTTATTTGTTGGATTCTACTACTGCAAGAATTTGATATAGAGATATGGGACAAAAGGGAAACTGAAAATCTGGCTGTAGATCACCTTAGTCGTATCTATCTAGACACAACTTCAGATAACCTGAAAGATAAATTTCAAGATGAACATTTATTTGCCACCCAACAGGCAACACCTTGGTATGCTGACATAGTTAATTTTCTGATTAGTTTGTCTTTACCTAATCCTTTATCACAAGTTGAAAAAGATAAAATCGAAAGAGAGGCTAAATATTATGCATAGGATGAGTCACATCTATGGAAATATTGTTCTAATCAAATTATTAGGCAATGTGTATCTAATGATGAAATCCCTTCTATGTTGAATTTTCTCCATTCTTTTGCATGTGGTGGACACTTTGGTCCCTAAAGGACAACTCATAAGGTGCTTGTATATGGTTTGTTTTGGCCTAAACTATTTTATGATGCTTATATATTTTGCAAGTCTTGTGATCGAGGTCAAAGAATAGGTGGTTCAGGACCAAAAGACCAAATGTCGCTCACGAATATCTTAGTATGTGAAAATTTTGATGTATGGGGAATTGATTTTATAGGCCCTTTTCCTTCCTATTTCTATAAGACAAATATTCTCATTGCTGTGGAGTATGGTCAAAATGGGTTGAAGCTAAGGCTACTCTTACTGATAATGCTAAAGTTGTTGTTGATTTCGTTAAGTCTCATAATTTTGTCAAGTTTGGAGTGCCTAGAGTAATAATCAATGACCGTGGGACTCATTTTTTAACCGAATTGTTGAGGTTTTACTGAAGAATTATGGTGTTACACACCGAACTTCAACATCATACCATCCTCAAACAACTGGGCGAGCCGAAGTTTCTAACGGGAAAATCAAATCAATTTTGGAGAAAGTGGTTAATCATAATAGGAAGGACTGGAGTTTGCATTTAGACGACGCGCTATAGGTATACAGGACAGCATATAAAACTCCTATTGGTATGTCTCCATATGGGTTAGTATTCGGAAAACCTTGTCATTTACCTGTAGAATTGGAATATAAGGCTTATTGAGTTGTCAAACAATGCAATTTGGATTTAACTGAGGTTGGAATTAATCGAAAATTACAATTGCAAGAGTTGGAAGAGATACGTAATAAAGCTTATGAGAGTGCTAAAATCTATAAAGAAAAGACTAAGGCCTTTCATGATAAAATCTTAATTAGAAAAGAATTTTCCATAGGTAAAAAGGTCCTTCTTTATCACTCTAAACTAAAGCTCTTTCCTGGTAAATTATGATCTCTTTGGATAGGTTCATTTGTTGTTACTAATGTTTTCTCACATGGTGCAGTTGAAATTTAGAGTTTAGACACTTTTAAAGTGTTTAAAGTTAATGGACACCGATTGAAACTGTATTATGAGAATTTACAAGTTGAAACTGCGGAAGAAATTGAACTGGCTGAGCTAGTTTACTCTGAGTAAGTTAATAATTTTTTTCGTCTAGCTAATATGATGTTACAGAAGCGCTCTTGGGAGGCACCTCAAGATTTATTTTAATTTAAGTTATTTCATTTTTTTTATTTCATTTTAAAATAAAAAAATAAAAATTTAACTTGCCAGTTTTCTATTTGATTTATTTTTAATTTGTTAAAAAAGAAAAAAATAGAGAAAACTCTCTTCACATAACTCTCTTTTGTAGCTCTCTCCTACTATTCAATGAAGTGACAAATAAAGATACATAGCCTAAGCTACTATTCACTTCTTAAAACCTGTTCTTTCTTTTTTCCAATATTAAACATTCACCCATCGGCAGAAATACCCAACATCCTTGCTTCAATTGATTTTGTAGTAACACGCCCACCAAATGTTTGACAAGTTACCCTAGCACATACCAAGCCCTCTTAAGTCTGTCCACTACTTACCAACCACAGCCACAAAAAAAGTTGCTTGTGAGATGGAACCATTGGATTGTGAGTGTTTGTACAAGATGGGACTTGTAGTTGTCGATGAAGCTGATGGATAAACATTTGCCCCACCTAGACCGACTGTACAATTTGCTCCTCGCCCGTATCGGCTAAAAAGAAGAACTGCGACTACAAACATGTCCACAAATACAACTTCACAATAATTAGCTCCCACCATAACACATCCTTCTGGAAGTGATTCGACTGTTTTAACAATCTTACAACATATGGAGCGCAAACTGGACAGATTGGAGCACAACCAATTAGCTTTCTTCAAATAACAAAAATTTCAACTGCCTTTTCCACCAACACCTTAATGCATTAACAAAGAAGCCTCTTAAACCTTTATTTTCTTTATTTCTTGTGTTTTTCTTTTTACAAGTAGATTGAGGACAATGTAGATTAAGTTTGGGGGAAAACATTGAATGTTTGGTTTGTGTGACTGTCTTGAATTCACTATTTCTTTGTTCATTTTGATTTTGATTTTTTTCTTTTCTATCTTTTAATTTGCATGTGATGTGTGTGAAGCCATGAAATTCTATCTTAATAGTTGGAATGAGACTTAATTGTGTGCTTAAAGTCAAATTAGGCTAGTTGAATAGAAGGTGAATCATGCTAATCGATTAAAGTAGTTGGTTATATAAGCTTACTCAAAAATTGATGCTTGAGTGATTAAGGAATGTATAAAAACATAATGGATTTTCAATTGAGTCTATGTAAAGATTTGGACCTATATGACTCCATTCAAAAGTCATTTCATTTCTTTGTGTGTGTGATACTCCCTTAGGTGATTACTTTCAAAACTTGCTCTGAACTGGTTTAAATATGTTAGATGCATGCTAAATAGAAATGATTACGACCCTTTTTGTTTTAACCTTTGACTTAAATGACCTACCTATCTTATTTACCCTTACAAACCCCTTTAAGCCTTTACCCCTTTTGTTTCTTAAAGAAAACACCCCATTCTAAAACGTCAAACCCCATTAGCCTTACCTATTCACAAGTTTAATAAAGTGCTAAGTTAGCTAGTTTTGGGACTTTTGGCTATA